>VWZF01006304.1:1729400-1889870 GCA_013396755.1 Sclerurus mexicanus | reverse complement strand
AAAAAAAAAAGACTCTTTTTTTTCTATCTATATGTGTTAGAGTAGGTATTCTAGATCTGTATGAAGGAATTAAAATAAGAATAAGGTTTTGTTTTTTTTTTTAAAGGGATTAATCAATACTTGAATATCCCATCCAAAATGTTGCTAATAATAGCAAAGACTTGAGTTCTATCATTGCTTGTCTGGTTACAGATTTTGTGAGTCCCAGGGCACACGGCCCTGTACACTGGAAAAAAAAGCCCCAGGGGAACAGAGCAGCACAAGATGTCCACAGTCTTTGTGCTCACAAAATAGAGGCAAAAATTTAAATTAAAATTAAAAAAAAAAAGCGCTAAATGTTGTTTTGATATTGGTCAGAATACTACCTAGAATGTATGAAGTATGAAGTATTTTTGTGAATTAGCAGTCTAGAGTTCATCTCAATAATCACCATTCAAAAGGTAGGCAGGACATCTAAGCACCCTCCATCCCAAGGGAGGCTCAAAGGCACCTCCTCAAGAGAAACAGCCATCCCAGACTGTTGGGATGAATTCCTTTTTCCCAGGTATCTGTTTCTATAAATTGCTGAAAACGTGACTCAAAGGGTTTCACTCAAATATTTTCCTCTTAGGTGAAGTGAATCCCATCAAAGATTAATAAATTCAGAGAAATACTAGAGTGAAAAAACCCCAAACCAGGAATTCTGCAATGCAGGGCACTTCTGTGCCCTCCCACAAGCACAGTTATGGTTTGAATAATAAATATGCCTATAAATATCAGGTAGCTATGGGAATTTTTAAAGATTGTATGCTGCTAGAAGGATAAATAGAGACTGACTGCCAGTGCTAGCAAGACGGCATTCTTTCAACGAAACACTTGTAAATTGCTATTTACATGTGAAATATTGCAGAGGACAACATTTAAGAGTCAAATATAATAGAAACTGTATTGAAGTGCCATGCTTAGCACACTGGGTAAGTTTCAGTAGTGAACAAAACCTAGAGCCCATCGGACCCTGGGAATTCCTGAATGTTCTTTAATAAAGTTCATTTTCACCACACAGTTAATTTTTACAGCCTTAAAAGACAATTTAATTTTTGCATCAGTCTCAAAGGACTCTTTCCCCCCAGCTACCTTGTTGGCTGGCCTTATTTCTTCACACTTCTGGGATAAGAAAATATTCAGAAACTCAAGCTTTAGGAATACATCTCAAGATTTAGGATGTGAATAATTGGATGCTTTGAGGTGTATATAGGTCTCTCTTCCTTTTTAATTTCCCTGAGTAAAATTCTGTCTCCTCAAAATGTAGGAACTTTCCCTGCTTTTACACTGATGTACTAAAGGACACAAAGCCCTAATTGAGATAAAGAAATTCAAGTGTGTTTTCATCTCAACAGCTCTGCACTCATCTTTTAGGAAAACGCCCTCCCCACAAAGCTATGAGCTGCTCAGGAGTAGTGCTGCAAACTGCTCCAGCTGAATCTGCTCCAGTGCACAGCAAAGAGGTAATCAGGAACTATTATATACTTTTGTTTGCTCGAATTATATACCTGGGGAAAATGACAAACTTTGGGGCTCCAGGTGGCTTCATCAAAGTTGCCAAGAGAGAAAAACTGTAATTGCAGTAAGATTAAATTAAGCACTCTTCCTTTTCACTTGTTTTGATACACTTTAATCATTTTGTATTGCCTTGCCTTTTTTTGCCAACAAGAGAATTTTCCCCAAGTTTGTTTTCTCACCTAGATTAATTTATCTCATGAAAGATACCTACTTCTGGTCTCCAACCTTGTCTTTGATGTCTTGAATACACTAAGGTAAAAGGAAGGCAAAGTTATTTTATTTGACCTACAAATTATACAGAAACAGCTCTGTAAGCACGGGGGTGATATGTGTGGCCTCATCCTGCCTGCCAGGAGTGTGCATGTATGAAAAGATATAGATACGTAAGTGATTTTACATCAAATGCTATAGATTATAGATAAAATATATTTATATCAGCACTTAAACATTTATGTTATGTTACTATTTTGGAGTCCTGGTGAACTTTACATCCCATTAAATCAATCTATAACCATTGTTAGTAGTACATTGTTACTAGAAGACTGGGAAAATATCATCAGACATTACAGAATTTCCTCAACCATTACTTGTTGATATTTCTAACACTGTCCTAACTTTGTCCAGTGTGAATTAGAAGTCCTTGTGCCAAGTGATTTTATCTCTTTCCATACTAGGAAACTTCTTTATTTTTACAGATGAGAGGAAAGATAAATACCACTTTCCCTCCCTTTCCTTTGTGAGCATGAAGCTTACCAAAGGATCAGAGGAAATATTAAAAGAAGAGTATTGTCCCAGCATTTGCTGTGTGTGTTATTGGCAGGTAAATGGAGGGAACAGAAATAACCTACAAACTCAGGAAAAAGTCCACTGCTTTGACACTCTGCTCTCTCAAGGCATATATTTTAGAGGATTGCTACTCTCCAAGAAGGATTACAATTTTTCCACTCACGTTTTCTGGTTCCTAAGAGTTGCTCATGCTAGGGGCTATATTGAGACACCTCAGCCCCTGCAGGCAGGATTTATCTTCAGTAAGATTATTTCTTTTTTCCCCTCGCTCTGATCTATGACATGAAGATGAGATATCAAGTATATGGCCCTAAATTTTCAGTTACACAAAATCAGTCTGCGTGCCTGCAGGAATCATCATATCAGTAGCACGAATGCACTGGGGATTTCTGGTGTCCAATATTAAACAGTTTTGTAGAGTATGATTGTAGTCTTCACTGACAGTTTAATAGAAGAAAAGATATACACCAAATGTAAAATCCAAGTTGTTTTGGAATAAAGTATCAGTTTCTACAGAGTGAATTGCCATATCAAATTCATAGTTCACCAATGTAAATCTTCTTCAGGCACAAACAGAAAATGCACAGCAGCAAAAAAAAGAAAACCTTCCCCTTAAAAGCATGAGAATACAAAAGTCCCTGATGTCACCTTAAATGTAATGAATAATAGTTATTATCTGCTAAAATAAGCTTCCAATATAATCTTGTCAGGGACACCAATGATTTGTGCAAATGGCAAATGATGTTTGACTAATGGCCAATTTATGCTCCATTTTCTTGCAGGAGTCCAGCAGGAGCTGATCCTCGGTGGACATTCACTTGGTTCTGCCACTGTCTTACCAACATATTATTCTGCAGAATCATGAATGTCACTGTGCTAAAAATGATGATAAAGACTTTGCATGAAGAAGACTAGTTATATTTCTAGGCAGTTGCCATCTATTCTTTGAACAGATGTTAGTGGGGATCCTTGATTTACCTTACAGTTGGGGGCTTTGGAGAGCCTACTCTCAAATGTCTGCACCCATTAATATCTGTACTAACACTGGAGTCTGCACTGAACACTGCTAATTTGTGGGTATGAGATTATGAGGTCAGATGTGTGAATGGAGAAATTTTGTTTCCCTCTTGTCCCCTCTAAGTAATTCCTTATCCCAGAAATGAGGCCACTGTTTTCTCCAGAAAATGGGTTGCTTCCGAGCCTGACATCCTTGCCTGCAGGTTCTCTCCTAACGCACAGCTCAGCCCTGCTCATGTTTTAGTGTTGCAAATATAGAATATCCACTATACCCAGAAAGCAGTGGGATAAATGCAGCTGAAGATCAAGAGCTAGGGTGTTCTTTTATTGATCACAAATCATAAAAATGAGCTCTTCTGCACAACAAGAAGGATGTTGGACTTCACCTGTTTTTCCAAACCCTGGAGCTGGTGAGGAGTTCCCTTCCCAGCCTTTCTCTGGTTCTACACACACTGTGACTGCAGGTGTGGCTACTGTCCTGAGCTCTTCAGACTCTGCTTAAGTCAGGCTTCATTGCAGCTTAACCCAATTTTTAGTTCTAATTTCTAATTCTGACGTGTTTGAATAGGACTCACTACATCTGGGCTGAACTAGCATGGAAATCAGTTCATTTACATCTTCTAGGCTACGTAAAAGTCAGTAGACAAGAACACTGTTTGCGTAGAGATTCTTGAATTAAATGAACGTGTGAGTCAGCACATCTTTTAACATGGCATTCAAAAAGTTATTTCTTAGACTGTCTTCCAGCTGTTGTACAATATTCTGATTTCATTTATAATATGTGCAGTCACACAAATTCTGTTGACGTCATTTGTAGTTCACTCCTTATAATTAGTGCATAAAGCTCTTCTCATATTTGACTCAGGGAAGTGGAGGAATCATTAATTTTCCTAGAATAATTAAATTGTCATCAAAATATAATGAAGATAAGAAAATTAAACAAACACTCTTATGATTCTGAATGAAATTTAAACAGAAAAAAAATAGGCATCTGTCTACATCTGAGTTTTTTTCCAGAAGTAAATAACCTTAAATAGAAAAAAAAGCAAACCAGTTCAGAGAGTGCCTTGACAAGTGTGTACATTTGTCACATTAAGAGCAATCCCTAAACACTTAAATAAATGAATAATTAAGGATATCATAGCTCTTATGCCACCCACATAATGATGTCACTTTAGTAATGTATCACTGCATAAAACAGTTGACTTGGAATGGATTCCTCTGGAGCAGACATAAGAGACTGCTGACATCTAGCTTAAAGCTACCTTTACCCCTTATCAGCCCTTCTCCTGTGCCTCAAATCAATGAAATTCACATTGAAAAACTCTCATTGCTGCTAAAAAAAAGCCTCACAATAATGCAGATCTCTTCATATATACAAAGCCTATTTGGAAAAAACAGTATGTTAGGAAGCAATTTATCTGCTAATGCCAGGACTAAACCACAGATGCTTCTTTTTATTCAAATCTATTGGAGAAATGAAGAACATCTATTTTGCGAAAGAGAATCTGGAAAAAGTTTTCTTCAAAACATATTTCTTATTCCTACATATTTCATATTCCTATGATTAAAAAAACCCAAAACAGTACTTTTCATTGTTGAGGAAGACCAAAGTTGTATCTTCTGGCATGACCAGAGGGTTGGTTACATCTTGTAGACAACAATTCTGAGAGCTGCCAAACCCTGTAAGGGCAGAAAACCCAATGGCTAGAAGCATTATTTGTTTGTCTGATTTTGAAGAACTCAATGATCAGTGAGCAGACAGAAACAAAAGACTTATTTGCAAGGTACAGCCGTGGGTATGTGAAGCTTTTCTGTGCACTTAGTTTCAGGCCCAGTTAGTCCAGCATATACAGCTGGGAAATTGCAGCCTATTTTCCAACTTCCAAATGGGGAAAGACTTGGGACCTAATCCAAATCTCAATGAAGTCAATGGGCATCTTTCCATAGACTCCAATGGACTTTGAACTGGGATCTTTGTTCCAAACTCTGCTAGTAAGCAAAGCTGTGAGAAAGTACTATGAGTAGTTGGTCTACTGAGTGTCTTTCAGAACGACTGGTCTGTGAAATGTGACTTTGCACATGTGAGTGTGTGGGTGTATATACAAATTATATACCAACAGGAAAGAAAAGCATTTTCATAAGCAAACTGCTTTCCTTAAATGACTCCCTCCCGGCCCAGCTATTTTTGAAAGTACTATAAACAGAGCAGGACAGACATTTGTATCATTCAGACAAGGATTTCTCTTGGGTCAGCATAACAGCAAACACAATTAAGTCACCTCTTGAGTGAGGCAGTGGATATGTGCATGCAGCCTAAGCTTTCCATGATCCCCTTGTTTTTGCTCCAACTTTTCACAATTGACATCACCCATACCGGCCTTACATTCCTTCCTCACCACCAAATGCCTCATCACTTGCCATTCCTCCCTCCCCCACCACTGCACCCAAATCCCACCCACCACTTGGAAATTCCTGCCTGTATTCTGAATTAGCTGACTGTTTTTCCAGGGCAATTCTAGTTACTCAGAAGGAAGGGGAAAATTAAAAAAAGCCAATTGGAATGTGTCATTAATTCTCAATGGATTTCCATTGATTATGCCCATCTCTCTCTCTTCTATCTGTATCTGCAATTGAAGGTCTTTGCAAATGCAGACTTAACTTTGTCCAGGCTATTTCCTCCTTCTTTCAATGTCAGTCTTCCTTGATCATCACAGAGTCTAATTATTTTTTGTTCAAGATATTCATAATATACAAAGAGACAGTTTGAGGACTTTGCATTAGCTTAGCTCGGCAAGTCATTTTACTATGCCATAAATAAAGAAGAAACATCCACACAAGTGATGTGTGAAGAGGACAGGTCCCCAAATCTGCTGTCAAAAACCCCAGTGACAATCTCCTTGTGTTTGTCTTGCTGAGATAGTTGGTAGCTATAGTTTTGCTGCAAATATGTGAGTTCTGAGTTGTAACCTAAAAGGAGATTTTGTTTCAGCCTGAATTTTGTATATAGGAAACAATGCAGTACATTCCACCAAGGATCATCCTGATCCTGAAATTTATCCTGAAAACCCCCAAATTCATCAGCTTTACTATTGTTTTCCATTCATTCCTTTTGTTGTAGAGCTAGAGTTTGCTCCGGTAAGGTTAATAGTCCATTCAGTTCTCCTTCCTAATCCTTGTAGATATGTGATTGAGGGTGATGGGAATGACTACAATGCAAGCTGCGTCTCAATATGTTAGATCAGCTTTTGTTAAGATCTTTCATACCAAAGTTTTCAGTTAAGAGAACCACAACACCGAGTAGGCAGCAATGCCCCTGCTCAAAACTTAGGAGCAAAAGCTAATTTTTGTATAAGAATAGGGGATTTAGCATCGATTGTCTGGTCAGTGGACAGGTTTGGACTCTCCTTAGAATCACATCACTGCTCCAAATCTCTGTAAAATAAGTTATGTTTGTTCTTCAAAGAACTTCAGGGAAAAAGATCTTTCTTGACAAAATTTTCTGAGAAAACCTGACCCCAGCTAAAGTCAATGGGAGTTCTGCCACTGGATTTACTGACACCTATGTTGCACCTCAAGGACTGTAGATATCTTACAATCCTGTTGGATCTACTCTTGTTATATCTGATACTTTTCTTGTTAGGGAAAACACAGGAGCTAAAGCACTTAACCATATGGAATCCTCTCCAGTACCAATTCCCTTTTAGCTTCCAGGCAAGGCATGAAATATAAAAATGAGCACTCTTTTCACCTTCTGGGCAGCCTCTGAGCCATTTGTCTGAAAAGCCAGCTTGAAAACCGTCTCTTTTTTCACAACTAACTTTGATTTCGTCCTGAAAAGCAAGTTTCACTGTTGAGTACAAGAGTATTGAGATTTTCCACAGAGAATTCTCCTGTTTTGGAGCAAGACGCTTTTAACTTTGAGGCTGAAGAGAGTATAGAACACTCTAAACCTTAGGCACATAGCAGGTGCCTCAATCAGAAGGCCAAATCCAACCTGTCATCTCTGATAGCTCTAGAAGAAGAGGCAATGCATATAGGTTAGGCACCTGCCTAGCTTCATTGACTGTAAAATTCACTGTGATCAAAAAAGAAAGGTAAGATCTACTTCCATGAAGGCAACTCAATAAAGAAACAAATCTTGATGTCCTAATACTGATGTTAAATACAGATGGTGATTAGTAAAGCACAAATTCTTGAAAAAGTTCAGGACTGAGAACAACTCAGAAGTCTGGATCATTTTTGAAACTATTCAAATCCCTTTTATCTGCTGAACTGGGTTGGACAGTCTTGTGAGAACTGGGTTTTTATGATTTTTTTTCAAGTTCTTTCTGCTTATGGACAAGCTGTAAATAGCCTGAGAAAAGGCTTTCTCATAGAATTTCGGCTATTCTCATTCTAGTCCCAAGGGACCTGGTGCAGTGTGAAAACAAAGATATAAAATAAATTTTAAGGTTGCCTGAAAGCTTGGAGTTGAAAGAGAGGTGCATGATAAGAGAGTGGAGGAGAAAGAATTAAGATAGTGATTATTCCAGTTTTTTAATTCCAGAAGACTCTGTGAATATAGAACATAGGATAAGAATATAGGATTACAGTTGACCAGACCATAGAAATGCAAGGAGAGCTCTGCTCAGACCAAAGATTTATCTAGCCTGGTATCTGACCAGCAGCAAAAGCCAAGTTAAAAGTATAAGATCAGAACAAGCTCATTATCTCCTTGGGGCTGCTCCCAGTGGCTTGCGTTTTATGGCTTTCTTGAGCCAGTGATGACATCCCAGTGCTGAGCCTTGCTAATTCAGAAGACAGGCCATGCAGTGTCTTCCCAAACCCAGAGGCAGCATTATCATCAGGAAAGTATTCATGGACCTGCTGGAGTGAGTCCAGAGGAGGCCAGTAAGATGATTAGAAGGATGGAGCACCTCTCCCATGAGGAAAAGCTGAGAGAATTGGGATTGTTCAGCCTGGAAAAGAGGAGGCTTCAGTGTGACCTAATTGCAGCCCTCCGGTACCTTCTTCCAGCCTTTTCAGTACCTGAAAGAAGCCTGCAAGACTTACAAGAACATGTGGTGATAGGACAAAAGGGAATGAATTCAAACTAAAAGAGAGTAGGTCTAGATTAGACATTAGGAAAAAACTCTTTGCTGTGAGGGTGGTGAGGTTGTGGATGTCCCATGCCAGGAGGTGTTCAAGGCTAGGCTGGATGGAGCTCTGAGCAACCTGGTCTGGTGGGAGGTATCCCTGCCCATGGCAGGGGGATTGGAACCAAATGATCTTTAAGGTCCAGTTCAACCCAAACCACTCTATGATTCTGTGTAATATATCTGCATATTATAACAGATTTTATTACTACTAAAGTACAAATTATGAAAAGTCCTCTCAGTGAAAAGAAGAAAACATTAAACTTATTTGTATTGCAAGTGTACTTTCTCTCCTGATATGACAAATGGTGTCTATGTAGAGTGTGGGATGGGAAAGGACTTCCTTATTTGCTGTAAGTGCTAGAAGAGATGAAAGAGACCATATAGCCATATGATTTTTACACTTGCATAGTTGACTCAAGAAGGTGCGGCCAGCAGAATCAAGAAACTGTAAAAAACCCCATGGCATTTATAAAATACTGCTCAGCAACTCAGTGGGGTGCAGGAATATTCTCCTTAATGACAAATTGTCCTTCCTTTAACAGCTATGCAGCTGGCCAGCAGGGATTACTAACCTCATTAATATCTTATGTTTCCTTCTAGCTCTATAAATAGAGCTGCAATTATGCATGTACATGGTCTATGCAACTAAGTGTTCTTATCGCTTTTTCCCTCCTGTCCTCTTCTCCAGTCTCTCCATTTATTATGTTTGTTTATTGTGTCTGAATTCAGACTGTAGCTCTTCAGATCAGAAATATTTGTTTGCACAGTTAGGATGATAGGATGATCTTGTTCTGATGGGAGCTGTGGTAGTACAAATATAGTACAAATGCTGCTTATTTATAATATTGTTAATCTGTTTGACAAAATCCTTTTGCAGTTATTTTGCTAACAAAGGAATTAGGACTCTGGTGAGCAGTATCTGGATTAGAGCACTGGAGACTCAGGGCAGAAGTTACAGCATACTCTCACTTTTTCCTCCAAACTTAGATGATTTAAGCTGCAATCTCAGTGTTCCTTGTGACCATTTCTCAGTTCTTGGACTGAAGACAGTTGCTCACTCCTGAAAGCAGCTCTCTTTATGCTTACCTCCCCTGCTCTTGTATGTCAGGGAAGACATGATATAAATGTTCACATGGAACAGAATTATTTTTTGATAGATCTAAAATCAAACAATCAGTTGGGAGGGAGAAGACAAAAACTTACACCTTTTCTTTCTTTAACATAAAAAAGTTAAACTAAATATGTTCATCTGTCTGTTAAAAAATGTAAATATCAGCCTCAGCTGTGATGTAAAGAAAAGATGAGTGTGACGACAGAGTCTGTAAAACTGCAGTCAGGTTATCGCACTTGGTTACAGCTCTAAGTTTGAATCCTCTTCTCTTTTAAACAGGTTCCCACATTCCCCACCATGTTCCTTCATGAAGTATCAATATTGTCACTGAGATAGACTGGCTTCATAGGGTGGCTATTGTCCCTTTCTGTGTGCAGGAGTGCTTCAGTGACTTCATTTCCATGATCAGCATAATACAGTTAGCTAGTGGTAGACTATCAAGAAGGGAGTGAGATGCCTGGAAAGTGTGAGAGGTGGATGAAGAACTCTTAAGGAGAAATGGAAATATGATGTATGTTCTCCATTCCTTGGGTAAAATCCTAAATGTTGTATCAAAGGATAAAACTTCTTCCAGTATTTTTTGATTCTGATGATTTCTCTTTCACTGTTTTGATCAGATTATCTCTAAAATAAGTAGAAAATAAGTTATTCATAGCTTTTTATGGTATGAAATAAGTGTAAAATAAGTAATAATTTTCTTTAACAACTTTTCTCTGAATTCAGTCTGCAATTATAAATGGTTTAGGGTTATTCAAAAGCATATTTTCTAGTTAATAAATAGCTCATGTGGAAAAAATCATCCGATACTAACATTAGTTACAGTAGAACATAACTCTCACTTAGCTAACATGTTTTCAAACCCTTTGTTAGACCCTTTTGATTCCATGTTGCAGTTGAAACATGATGACTGTAGAGAAGTAGTTAAATCATAAAATCATAGAATGGTTTGGATTGAAAATTACCTTAGAGATCATCTACTTCAATCCCCCTGCCATGAACAAGGATACCTTCCACTTGACCAGGTTGCTCGATGCCCCATCCAGCCTGGCCTGGAGCACTCTCAGGGATGGGGCATCCACAGCTTCTCTGGGCTACCTGTGCCAGTGTCTCACCATCCTCACAGCAGAGAATTTCTTCCTAATACCTAAATTGACCCTCTTTCAGTCTATAGAAACATCTTATGGCTGTGAATTTACACAGGACAGTAAAGCTCATTATGCTGCATTGACTTCTTTTACAGTACCACAATCTCAGCAACCCTGAGATTTTGCAGACACTTCTTGATATATTCCACATTAGTATTTCAGAACATCTCAAAATGTTTTCTACTCTATACTAAATGTCAGACAAGACATAGCATGCAGCTAATGAAACAGCAAGCAATGGCCTCTAGCAGTCAGCAGTCCTGCAAATCAGTTTTGTTGTGATTTTTATTTTTTCTTTTCAGAAGGATTACTATAGCTTGAAGTTGTGCAAATAAGTCTTGCAAAAAAACCTCCTCATATTACATCTGAGTACCTATTTAATGCCCCTTTTGCTGTCTTGTCTTCTTCCTACACCCATTCTTTTGATTTCTGACAAACTGTATGAGCAAAATTTTAGGGCCAGATAGCATATGTCTTCATATAATCCTTCACCAAGGGAACAAAACAAAACACTTTGGTTGTGTATGGGCAAATATATTGGTGCATTCTTGGATTCAAGAAAGTGCTTTAAAATGATTTGTAGTATTTCATAAAAATCATCTGTTCAGTAAAAAACTTGAGTCCACCACTTGAGCTTTTTGGTAATACTGGACCAGTGACGAAGACTGAAGTCTTGACTTGCCATGTGAACATAAAAAGCAGCCACAGTGGTGGCATTCATGGGAAAACCCCGCTCCTCACTGACACCGTGTGCACATAGTCCTGCTCGTCTGCATCCTCCCTTCTTCCATCCTTCACTACACTCTCATTCCAGGGCGCAGGACAGGAGCAGGTAGCGATGAGAAAATGCTTGAAGCCCTACTAGTTGGTACATGGAAGGGGAGCTGCTGCATTGTGCTTACAAATACAGCACCACTTCTGATTTGTCACATCTGTGTTCTGCCAGGACACTGCAGACACTTTTTTTTTCTTCTGTATATATTTGCAAACATTCCATCAGCTTAAAACAAATAAACAAACCCAGCCATCAGGCGCATGTATTCATGGTTAATGTAGAGGTGCAAAGGGTAAAGGAAGTGGATTATTAGAATAATATTGCCCAGACTGACAGTGGTAAGTTAGAAATGTATTATAACTCCATAAGAATGTGCCTGAAGCCAGACATTTAAGGCCATGCTTTTGTAGACTTAACTATAGGTTAAAAAGCACTTTTGCTTCCTCAAAATAAATGAATATGGAATTTCCATGAACTAGCATAACCAACCTCTATGGAAAAATATAACGGAATTTAATTACAGTTTAAAAAATGGGAGGGGGAGATTATGTGAATTAATTAGGTTTGCTAAAAATAATTAAAACATAGAATTCAAAAATTACTAAATAATTATCCAAAATTAATCAGATAATCATATCTCTACTGTAATGTTCTCTGGGAAGTTTTAAATGAATTTAGAAAGATTATTATTCTCTGTAAAGAATAGAAATGTTAATCTTGGGGTTTTTTCTGACTAAAAATGTTGTGAGCTTGGCAACCTCATCACGTTCATTGTCACTTCTATGGTTTAGTGACAATGGTTTGAAATATCAGCAAGAGATCAAAGCAAAGCAGAGCAAACCCAAAGAGAGTGCTCTGTGCAGTAGCCTTGAAATGGGAACATGACTGTTTTCTTGAAGTCTTTAGGGGTCTTGGTTTTCCAGACTCAAAACAAGAAGTCTTATTTTGCTCCTATTTTGAGCTGCTATCCAATCTGGGTTCACCATGGCAGCTTCAAAAGGCACTAGGCATATTCAAGCATTTATGGAATAAATTTATGCATGACTGTGAAGCCCTTAACATCTTTGTTTCATTTAATTAGTCCTCAAGAAAGGTACTTACTGTTTCCAATTCTCTATAACTCACCAATTTCAAATGAAACAGGAGTACACAGAAAGTCTTCAAAACTCACTTGATATTGTTTTGTAATATTGTTAAGGAAATTAACTCTAAGGAAAGGTTCCAACATTTTCTGTGTCACACACAACCGTAATTATTAACTGTTTAATAAAAAGTGCAGAAATACTGCAAATGAACTGGTTTGTTTACTAAAAGTCCATCAATGTCATAATGATAAGGCTGAAGTAGCATTACAAAACATGTTTTCTATATAGCTATTCTGGCAGAAATTAATGTAGTCAGAGTTGATCTCTGTTGACCAGCATTTTCCATGTAAGACTCCATTTGAAGTTGTCTACAATGATTTATAGAATAGACTAGACTCAAATAGAACACACCTCCAATGATCATCCAGTCAAACTGCCTGAGCACTTCAGGGCCGATCATAAGTAAAAGCAAATTGTTAACAGCATTTTCCAAATGCCTCTTAAAAACTGACAGGCGTGGGAGGGTGGGAAGTTGGAGTGTGAGGGTGTGTAGACAACAATTGCAAATTAAAACCATAATTCCAGTGAGACATTAGGGGACCTCTGTGGTTTTGAGGGTTATCCTGCCTTCATTCCTAAGCAAATCTAAAATTTGGGAATGTAGCAAACTTCTGAAAAAATCAGTCAGCAGTAGAAACTTGCTAGTATTGCATAGCTGGGTAACTCTCCTGAGGTTTTATTAACACTCAGTATGCTGCAGTCCATGCCTGCACAGCTTGAGCTGTTCTTCCCTTGCAAATGCTCTTTTCTCTTGATAGTGCTGAAAGCATTAAGAAGGTTCTGCTGTTCTCTCAATACATCTATTGTATGGAAGAAAAAGTAAAGACATGGGTGAGAGGCAGAGAAAGAGCCTGCATGAAGCATAGAAATAAGAAACAGAAGAAACAGGAAAAATATTCACAGCATAATACAAAACTAATGCATAGTTAACAAAACCTGAAATCCTGAATACGTTTCAGAAAAGCGTGATGAAATCCATGACAAACACTTCAGTTGTATTAAGAGGATTAATAGGTTTCCTTCTGATGTTATTTTAGCTTTCTCACAAATAGAAATTATACCCAAAATTAACCTAAGTAATGTAATGCTTGAAAACTCAAGTTTTCAAAAGATAAGTAGTACAACAAAGGCGTCATGTGCACAAGTGTTATGCTGAGGTCCAGGAGACCTAAATCTCAATGTGGATCCTAATACTGAACTCTAATTATTGCTGGACTAATGAACAGTCGCAACTCATCCATCACACGATGGTACATCAAGGCAGCAAAATGTATGTCTGTGCTCCCATCTGGTTTTCATAAGCCTTGTAGGCACTCATGGCAAAGCAGTGACACGAGTCTCCAAGCAGACAGATTCCACCCTGTGGTCAAGCACCTCCACACTTCTGTCATTCTTCCCTGCTTTCATAACCCCCCACTTCTCAGACTTTAGGTCACCAGCAGTGCGTGGCCTCTCCTGCCCACCCAGAGCCATCTCCCAGGCTGGTGGGAGCAATTCCCCCCCACACCTGTGTTCACCCCAGAGTTCTGTGGATGCAGACCAGAAGACAAAGATTTCTCCTTTTCTTTGGCTCTGGTGTCACCCCTTTTTTAACTCTCCACCTGAAAACTTCTCTTTCCTTGCCCTTCTTAAAAATATTATCATGGTTAGCTCTGTCTTGGGACTTCAGATCACCATGCTAGAAAAGGAAAGACCCTTTCTTTATATGAAGTTTAAACTGGTTTCTTCTCCATTTCACTGCTAACATTCTGATAATAAGGTCTATGAATCACTTTAGGACCCTTCTTTATATTTATCACAGACACGTTTTGAACAAGGATCTTCCCAGACCTTCCTCATGCCACCTCTGAAACCAGAGCTATGTCAGCTGAATGGTGATGACAACCAAGAGCGTGCAACAACCTGTTTGGGTGAGGCTGCTGCATGTTGGACGTGTGGATGGGCTGTAGCTGATTTGGTATTTTCCTGTGTGAGAGTGAATTGCCTGGTCTTTTCCTACCAGTTCAGTTTTATGGGAGGAAATGAGTCATTGTTTTGAGCTGGAGGCTGAACTACAAGAACAGGGAGGCTTGAGCTAGGACTTGATGGCTGTCTGTTTTATTGCCTTAGGTAATAGGGGAAAGTGCCTTTCTGATAGCAGCAAGGCATCAATTAATATTTAAAGATGGTTATGAGGGCTTCTTTTTCTACACTCACTGGGGAGATCAGAAGTGTTCTGTCCTGCTAGTAGAATAATGGTTTATCTCCTGGATACCTCCCACATACATAAAATCCCATGGACGTTTGTTGAGCTGCTGTCACTGAGGGACCCTGCAAGATGTTGGTGTGCTTTGTTGCTTCAGCCAGGCACAGCAGGTTCCTGCAGGAGGTGGCATTCACTCCCTAGAGGATGACATACCTGGGTCATGTTGGCAGGCCTGACCTGAAGACTAGGGTGTTAAAGAAGTTGTCTCCATGATGTCCCTCAAAAAAGCTGAGACCGTGATGGAAGAGACTTGTTCCCCTCTTGCAGTGGTCTGTAGCGGGAGACAGGTCCTTGGAGGTACAGTGGAAATAAACAGCACCACAGAGGCTGCAGTTCTGTCTGGCTGATCATATCAAAGGTAAGAGGCTGTGCCTGCTATGCCAGATGGACATTAGGTCACAGGCTGTGCAGTGAGGAGATGAGGGGGTAAACCCTGGAAAGTCCTTGCGGGATGGTAGTGAGATAGATGCCTTCCTGGGAGCATCTGCCTGGTGTTTGATGTTGATTTCACTGGGACTGTCTGAAGCACTCTCACCAAATTATCTTAAAATTGCCGTTTGTAGGTTGCTAGAAAGTACCATAGGAAGTCCTAAGCAATTAGACTGCAGGCATTTCGGCTTAGAACACAAAATTAGGTAGTTAGGTTTTGACCTTCATCTCTAGGTCCCTACAAAGGGCTAATAATAATGTACCACCTCACCTGGGTGCTGTGAAAATGAATCCATTCCATTTGCGAAGTATCCAAATACTCCGACACTGAGCACATCAGAGCAGCCATTGAGAAAATTGACAAATCTCTGTTCTGAGCAGAGTTTGGATAGCATGAATTAAGATCTCTAAGGTCACATACTGAATAAAATAAAAGGAATTATTATATCTACATGCACTGAATTAAGCATAGATACTGGAGGAAAAATACCACTCTATACTGAAGGTTTGAATTGTAATGCACACACCAGAAGGTCAACAGAAAAGTTACAGGCAATCTGAACTCTTCCCTTCTGAAAGTTTTGAATGTCATTGCAGCTTTGGTCCTTCCTTCCTTCCTTCCTCTGTCCCCTCCCTTTCCTCCTTCCCCTCCCCTCCCTCCTCTCCTCTTTTAATGATGACTTGGCAAAACAAACTCCATACCTTCAAACATCCCCAGCTGTATTGCTGAGCCTGCCCACATGGTGTGGGACATCTCCTTGGCCATCTGGGGTCAGCTGTCCCTGCTGTGTCCCCTCCCAGACTCTGGTGCTCCCCAGGCCCCTCTCCCGAGGCTGCTGTGTAAGCACTGCTCAGCAATGCCTGAATGACTGATGGTATCAACACTCTTTTGGTCACACATGTAAAACATAGCACCATACGAGTTGCTAGGAAGACAATTAACTCTATACCAGACAAACCAAGTGCATTTTCTTTCTTTGCTTTTGTTTTTTTATTTCCATCCTCCCTTTCTCCCCTTTTTCCCATTTTCTCTGACTAGAATATTTTTAAAGCTGTGTACCTTTTCTGCCACCATGAAAGTGAATTCTACACAGCAGCTAACAGCTTTTTAGTAGGGAAATAGTTCCAGGCGTCTCAAATTGACAGGATCTTCCCCAGCGTTTAAGAGCTTGATAATATCCAGAAAAAAATCAGAATACTCAGATGTTTTTGCTCAGCATGTGACTCGTCTCTACTGTACACTGAGATCCATCAGAACTTGGATCCAGGGCACAAAGGACAGACCAAAGTGACAGTTCACATTTGTTGGTTTATGTTTTCAAAACGAATAAAATTCCTAAAACAGTGAGAGATATTTTGGGCCACTGATCCACAGAGCTGCATGAAGTGGCTTAGAAAGTATTTTAAAACTATAATTGCAACCAGTTGCACAGTGCTAACAAGACAGAGTGATGAAAGAATTAGATAATACTGTAATACTGAGGTATGGGGTGGGATGAAAAACGAGATTCTAGCTTGTCTCTTCTCTTTATAGGAAGCTTGTTTGTGCAGTGTGATATGTGTGGTGGGCTCTGCTTTGCCTGATGGCACATCAGGCACAGCAGGAGCAGGAGATGCTTGTGCCCGCTCATGGGATGTGCCAGCAGGCACAGCCACAGCCTGGTCCTGGGTCTCAACCAGGCACCCGCACGGGCAGAAGACAGGGCACAGCATCGGGCATGACTATTTCAGAGACTGCTTCTTCTGAGCAGCAGAAACAGAGCCCCAGCTGTACCCTCAGTATGAGTGGATATACATGTAGACCGTGTCTACTTACTGTGTGATCTTGGAGCAGTCACTTAATGTCTTTTTTTTTCACAGTTCCTGAGAAGAGAGGCTACCATGGGAAGTCTCCAAGTAATACTTGCTGATAACTTTAGACCTTTGACAAATCTTTCTGCAAATCCTTGGCAGCATTTGCAAACCACTAGTAATGCTTCCTAAATATTTAAGGCTTCCATGTCACAGCTAATGAAGCACCTCAAACAGAAAAAGCGGTGAGAGCTCAGCAGTTTTGAAATCCTGGTTGTTTTTATTTCAATGACTGCATGGAAGACCAGCTCTTCTAAATCTATCTTCTTCACATGTACTTTTGTGAGCACTTTAAGAACATTATTTGTACCACAATGATAACTAAAAAGCAGGTTCATATGTTTTGAAACAAGAATGGACTGTTATTGATAGATAGTCTCACTTCCTCTACAGGTGACTGAAAGTGTCCATGCAACTCTTTCACCAAGTCTCAGTTCACCTACAACATTAATTTAAAACAAATCTGATCAGTTCAACATCTAGTTTTATTCAAAGATATCTATCCCCTTCTTAAATAAACTACTCTCTAGTTGGTTACTAGCACTCCTCAGAATATACTTCTTCCAGTGACAAAGGAATTTGAGTATGGGAGTAGGATTCCACTTGGAAAAAACAACACAAAATTGCTTCAGAAATGCATTTCAAATACATTTTTCTTTCATTCTTTTCCATAAGCCAGGTTACCTGGTTGAATTACAACTTTCAAGATGCACCGGCGTCTTTATTTTTCTCGAAAAAAGCATAGTAGGTCTTTGGAGAAAAATAGGCAAATATCAATTGCCATGTGATTCCAGATTCTGGTTGTCAATATAATGATTATACCAAACCCAAAATATTTTCCATGTGAGTATTTATATTCAAAATTATATGAAAACCAGAAGCATGGTAAAAAATTACGAAAAATTGGATATAATAGGTTATATTTTACTATTTTTTCTCAGTGAAAAACACCAATCAAATATACTGCATTCAAGGCCACGCAAGACGGTGCTATGACCCACAGCCAGAAAGCTTCCAGTTCTGCTTGAACATTGGAACAATGTATGATGCACCAGAGAGTCCTTCCTCTGAATAAAATATCAAGAAAAGGAGAAAAGCTTGATATTGATGTGGGATTTGGAAGACAGATGTTCAATTTCCTCCTTCAGACTTCCTGTATAACTGAACACATCATTTGGGTCTTGATTACTGCGGGTTTTTTTCAGGTTCCCACACAGAGGGGCGAGAGATGAAGAAATGTGTAATGGTCTTCGGGACAATCTCTCCATGAGTTACTTAACTCTGTTAAGCCGTGAGACGACACAGGACATTTTCATCAGCAAAGCATCATGCAGCAGGGAAGCTCATAGTGAAGAATGCAGCATATGTGAGGTTTCAGCCTCTCCAACAGTAAGCAATGGCTGAATCAGAGTTTTGGGGGTCACAGTCCTGTACTTGCCCTTTATTCTCCACAAGATGGCTTTTTCCTTCTATTGTTTTTTAACTAGTTGATTCTTTTTTTGTTCAACCTGTTTGTGTCTCACTCTGTCGCCTATGAAACGAGGGGGACAGCTCTACCTGAACTGTCAGCTGAGCTCTGAAAGCAAACACTATACAGATTTTGAGTCATTATCCCAACCAGAAAGTAGGATCATATAACAAAGGTAGATGCTTAAAATAAAGCTGAAGCTGAGGACGTATTCTTAGAGCCATATAAATCAATTTTCTCACTTAAAAAAGTGATATCCAGAGTACTGTTTTTGTTTAATTCCACTTTTTCTGTTTACAGAGGATTTTTATACGCAGTATTGTATAATGAGGACAGTTTTCTGCATTCAAGCACAACCCCCACAAAGCCAGACCACCCTGGTTACTGTGGAAAGATAGACACTACACTGCTGGAAATTGTATGAAAATGGCTGAATCAAAAAGGGGAGAATTCCTTCAGTCCATCTATCCCCAGAGAAGAATGCAATTTTAGTTCAGGCCTTGCTACGAAGAAGAGAATTCGTGGAAGACGGGAACGTTAGAAATATTCTAACCATGGGAACAATGTCAGTGGGAACTTTACCTTATTAGGCACTGATGAATGCATTCCTCCCTCCAGATTTTTCTTCCATGTGAGTTCCCTTCACTAATGTTCTCACTTAAGGCTAAACACAAATCCTTAAAAATGCAATTTTTTCCATTGGTCCTGCAATTACTTTTCTCCTGGTTGATCCTATGTGGATTTTGAAATTCTAGGAGCCTTTGTTTCTCTAGAATAAAAGTTTTGTACTTTGGAATATTTTGTTGCTGGTTTCAGTAGCAAGTTTTTAAGTTATTTAATCAATTGCATTGATACTTATGGAAAACCTCAGCTCTTCCTGTAGGGTTTGCTTTGCTACATAACACAAGCTAAAATAAAATTTTCTGTCTCTACACCATATCAAATTTAATGAGGTTGCAACTAAGAAAAGAGTTACATCCCTTTTATTTTAGTATAAGCAGACTGTAAAGTCTGTCCAAAAAGATTAGTAGAATAGTGACATATCCTAGGTCAGAAGTGACAACCCAAGACCAAAGGCAGTGAAATGAGAGCTACTCAGAAGAGAAAGGATTTTTTTTTCCCTGACAAAAATGATCTGGGTTTTCATGGCTCTTTATTATTTATATTTCATTTCAGGACACCTTTAAAAAAAACATTTGGCATACATCACATTTGAAAAAAGTTATTAACAGATTGCACCTTTTTTTTCTCAGAATAATGGCTCAACAAAACAAGAGAAGAGTTCATATTTACAGGTGGGTTTTTTTTAAGTTGCAGGGGGGAAAAAAGAAAAAAAGACAAACAAATCCCCCAAACAATCTTCTACACAAATCCCATTTTTTACAAATAGTAGATAACAAATACATATCAACAGTGTGATCACAAAGGGCTCACAGCCTCAGAAACCCAGGTACAGTTTTTTCAAACCACCTTGAAGGCGTTGCTTCAAATTTGTAACGCGTGTCCAATAAACCTCTTCAATTTAAATCTTAGTATGTGAGTTCATGAAAGATGAGAAGTTTTCTTACTTGAAAAGCTGAGACCTCGGCCAATATATACATTACAGGCTATAATGGAACAGGTGTTTCTCTGCATGTCCAGCAAATGAAAAATATTCTAAAGAAGTGTGTATACAAATATGGGTCAATAATGAAAATTTCAAGGTAATACTCCAGAAATTGGAACCATGAAAGCAATTTTTATTATTGAGTTCAGCTGCTATGAAACTGAAATAACCTTAATCAAAATTATGTTGACACAGTATTTCAACACGTTTATGCCATCTTTTTCATACAGTTGTTTTAATACAGCTTGTTTTCATATCTTTAAGCATCTTAGAGCAGGAATTGGTGGAAGATATTTTACTTGCTGGACTGGAAAATGAAGGATATCTTATATACCAAGTTCATTCACAGGTGTGTCTGTGCACAGGTAATGGGGCAAAGAAATCAGAGGCAGAACATGAGAGATCCTACAACCTCATTTCGGATACTGCTGAAAGGAAGTCTAGTTTTTGTTTCATTAGCCATCAAAACATACACAAACCAGAAGAATTGTGGATTTCCTGTCCTGCTGATATTTTTGGAAATGCAGTCACTTTGTTTGTTCTAACCTTCCTCAGTATTTTCATCAGATTCCGCAATTTAATATCAAGGAAATTTTATGAAGAGCATATCTTTGTTTTCTGCAGTCTACGAGACCAAATGCTGCCCTCAGGCTCAGGACAGCAAAATTCAGCCCCTGGCCCACAGACTGACCTCAGGAAAGCTGTGTCATCTCTGAGAAACTTTTGAAATGCTTGCAATACTCACTCTGCCAGAACTTTATTTGAAACTGTTGAGTGCAGGTCAGGTAGAAAGGCATCCGGTGGCCAATATTTGGTCCCATAACCAAGCATTGGCACCAAAGCCTTCAAACAGAGTATCTGGGCTAATTCACTTCACCTGGAATGAGGAATTGGAAACAAAGACCTGTGCGAGCATCCAGGAGCACACTTGGTTTTCTTAGACTTGATGCCCAACTATGTTTTGAAATCTCCATTTTCTGTTTGCGGATGAAACTAGTTTATGGCTGTTTTATCTGATTTGTTTATAATTCAGGAGGAAGGATTTGGAAATCAGAATTATCTCTCAGAGAAAGTTATATTGAGGAATGAAGCCATTTGGAACAGAAATAACAAACAAGGATATGTACTCAGCTATACTGACCTTGCAGGAAATTAATTTATATTTCTGTTTCTGGGCAATTTCAGAGAAAATGCTACTAAATAATACACAGTTTGTTACCAAAATACATTTTATATGTATAAATAGTTGAAGTTAACTAAAGAGTTTGAGCATTTGTATTGGGACCTAATCCAGCTTTGTGGGGTTAAGGCTGCTTAGTCTTAACCTAGCAGCAGGTTTTCAGGATGGGATGCTAAGATCATAGCCAAAGTCTATCAACACATTGACACATGCTCTGGGAAATTACAGTCTTCCAGGAAAATGAGCAGGAGCTGGCAGTGCTTCTCATCAGGGCAATCTGCAAGTACCAAGACCGAGCCCAGAATTTTCTGAAATACATTCATCTTTTGTACTTTAGCAATTGATGTTGGGGCTTATAGGACTGTTTCAAGTTAAAACTTTCCTTTTGGCTGTTCTTTGGCCAATATTTTTTTAAACTTAGCCTCTGCCAGATTTTTCTTGCTTTAAAAAAAAAAAAAAATTAACTGTGAGAGCGATCTAGACAGTCTTCAGAAATAACACCATCAAAGCCAGCCATACTGTCACCATATCCATACATGCCTCATGAGATTCAAGGAAATAAATAACCCTTTCTGTGTGCACAGCTTTTTCCAAGACACTTCATATCTACTTTGCTGCAGCAGCCATACCAGCTCAAGCTTGTGGGCAATCTTAGAGCCTGTGAAGTATCCCATGTTCCCATACCAATGTGGGAGTAACTGGTTCTTTCTATGAAATTACCTACTGATCACTGCAGAAAACTACACGTTCCCAAATTGCTCACTGGTGATGCTTAAATCAGTTCCTAACGGTTTATTGATAAAAGCATCAACCAGAAGCTTTTCGAGGATGAAGTTCACAGACTATCCCACGTCCCTAATGACACAGTATGAGGACAGCTCCCTTCAGGAGACAGTCTTTGTGGTTATGGACATATACACACCCACGCTCTGGAGTCAGCAGCTTTTCATTCCTTACAGTATCTGCAAAACTCACCCTCCTTTGGGTGCTCTGTATTTGAGCTGGGAGGAAACATGTTTCTCCAGAGTGTGTTTTTACTTGTAGCCTCAGAGCATCATCCTTTTCTCGCTCTCATCCCTTTGAAAAACACTGTATTGATTTTCCATTAGAGAGGTGTAGTGTCTCTTTACATTCTGCCTACTTTTTGTTCCACCACTTTGCACCACTCAGCCTGGGTAAGGAGTCGTGTTAAATGGACATTCCTTGCATTTGTTTGACTTAGAAGAACATCATATACCACATGAATATCACATTTATGCTGCCAAGAGCTAATAAAGACCATCCTGGAAAATCTTTCAGTTCAGCCTGTGACACAGGCGAGCCATGCTGCAGATTGTAACTGATTCCTAGTGCAAATTTTTTTGTGGAGAGCAGTGAAATGCTCTGGGTCATTCCAGATAGGTTGCAATTCCTTGAATCTCCTGTCATGGATATTATTTTAAATTTCAAGGATGAGGGGACTCATAGGCTGTATGAGATATGTTGTACCTGATTAATTTATGGAATAAGTAGTGTAAGAATAAATTTGTATGCCAAATAAAATATCAATCGAAATAGATCTTTCTGTGCTCCCTAGTTTGGGAACACAGTGTACAATGCACTTGGCTAATACACATTGCTTGTCGCTGCTTCTGCCCTTCCATAGAATCTTTTGAGGTTGGTATGATTTCAGTTCTCCATTTCCTTACAATTAAGTGGACACTAAAAGTACGTAAAGAAACTTAAAATGACAGGTATATTTTCATAAAAATACTAATAATCTTGCCTGTCAACAAGAAATAAATGTGCCTTTAACTACTGCAGAAGAACCAGCAAAAATACATTTGCTTCTTAGAACTGCTGGAACACAAAATCTAACACCATCAGAACTTCCATAATAATCAATATATTGTCTCTGACAGCAGTGAACAGCAAATATGTAGAGAAGAGAGTAAAAATGGGACAAAGACAGTTGGCCTTTAGTGAGTATTCTTCCAGAATCCAGTGATTTGCATTTAAAGTGTTTCTTAAGCCAGTGGTAATACCTTTGTTCTTAACTCTCTGTCGGTTTTTCTTTCATTAATTTGTTGAATTGCTAATCTGTATAAACTTTTAGCAACAGCATCTTCTGGAAAGGTCTAAACATTGCCTGTGCATTGTGTGAAAAAAGTAGCTTGGTAGTTTAATGTCACGTTCTAACTCATCTTTGTATTGGGAGTACCAGCAAATTTCCATTTTTCATCTTCATGCCACCCATACTTGCCCCCTGAAACACCATTTGAAAATCTCTACCATATTATGTCACTGCCACCCTTCTGCACCAAAGATCAAAGTGAGACATCACACACTACTAGCAGATCAGTTAGCAGCTCAGTCCTTTCACTTGGAAATTCCTCTAGGATCCTTTGGGAATATTGTCAGTCCTGGAAGTTACTGTTCTTTTTGTCTCTTTATTCTGTCAACTTTTACCAAAACCTTGACTACAGACAGATTTTCCTGAAACATTGCTTATTAGCAAGGTTCTGCCAAGGTGAGCTCTCTGCACTCCTTCACTGTGCTCACAGCTGCAAAGGATCCATTTTGGTTTCATCATATGGCTTATGTTTTTTTTTAAAATGTTGATGCATCTTGATCCTCTGTTTCATCTACTGATGCTCCAGCAGGTTTGCTGTTTCTGATGTGTTTGAGAAAGACTTTATTAGTAGTGACGACATTTGGAAGCTCATCTCCTGTCCTGTTCTGCTTTTTCATGTGCAATATACAGAGTTTTATGATTTTTCTGGTTTTCTTCTTTTGGGCACATTTTCAGCTTTTGAAAGTTCTTTCTTTCTTTCTTCTAATAACCCTCCCAGCCATGTTGGATTTCTTGTGGTCTTTCTAAAATGGGATACACTTGGCCTGAATTTCCATATGCTATCTTTGAACAGCTCTTTGCTTGCCAGAGCTCCATCCTTTGACTATCCCTTTTATTGAGTTTCCTCCTCTGCATGTAATTCTTGTTTTTGAAAGTAAGAGGAGTGGCATTCTTCTTTATGTATCTCTCACCAATATTTAGGCCTTACCCAAAGACATCATTTATCCTTTAACCCAGAGGCTCAGGGGTGTCATATTCCATAGAAAGTGACAGATTGTTGAGTATCATCCTATAGACTTTTCTGTACTTTGTCATTCCATGAACATTTATTGCTTTGGATCATTCCATGATCAACTGTTTATTTCTTCAACTTTGTGCTACCTCCTTGAATTTGTTTCTTCCCTTATGCATCCTTTCTGCAGTGTCACATCTGCATCTTTCTTCCCATCTGCATTAACATAATCAATGCACTCAGCCCTTGGCAGAATGGAAAACCCTTCATATTTCAGAGTAGCTACAAAAAAAGGAGAAAAATTATTAATTTTCAGAAACACATAATTCAGAGATCACAGAAAGGCTTTTAGTTTCAAATTCAGATAGGCAAGTGACCTCTATGAGCAATATATTCAAAATGAAGTAGTACTGAAGTCGCTGTGGCTACTGCAGTCAAAATCATAGCTGCAGGCTGTTCTGAAACCCAGATATTGACCAAACAATGCACTCCCCAGGTGAGCTACAAGTGGGAGCTCGTAAATGACCCTAAAAAGCTGTTGAGGAAAAAGAGAATGAAATTGCTACCAAATGTTATCTAGTGTTCAGCCAGCACAAGGGGGATAGACAGCAGTGCAGAGAGGTCACATAACAAAACTAGAAACAGTGAGAGCACGAGCAGATGACACCTTGAATCTGAGCCCTGTAATTCATCATCACACTACAACCGAAACACAAATCAGCAACAGAGAGTGATGACCAGCAGTTAAGGGGCAAGACTTACAAAGGCTTAGAGGGTGTGAGACTTTGAGGCTGTTTCCACAGTAGAGAAAAAGTGTCAAGTACCTTTAACATGTAAGTTTAGTATCACATGAAAGCTCATGTTAGCATTTGATCTTACAACCTTTCATGTGCCACTGTGGACCGAGATACTTCTAGGGAGCACATGCAGTTACTTCAAGCATAATGTAAATTGAAGCTCATTTACTGCAGAGCAGTCCATGCAATCAAAGCCCTGTGATGAAAGCTGTTTTTCAAATAAAAAAACATCAACATTAAAGGTTTGTTGCCAACTGGCATATGCAAATGCCTTAAGAAAAGTGGGGGGAAAGTAAAATGACTAGGAAGGGAAAGCATGCACTGTGTGTGCTCTTCCTATGCTCTATTTGAACACAATGTCAACATTTCAATCCAGCTTAAAAAGAAAAAAAAAAAGTAAATCTTAACATTTCTGCAGACAATTGCTCATAATCATCTTCTGGGACATTCTGAGCTTGTTCCTTTGTTTTCTGTTCTTGTCTTGTTTTAACTGCTTTGTGCCCTGTGTCATCACTAACAACTGTGAAAGGAATATGTAAAATAACATCAAATTGGAAAAATAGGACATTATATCCACTCCACTCAAATCACTGCATAAGGTGCAAGACAATAAAGACTGAGCGCCATTGTATTTCCATAGCCTGACCTTAATATTAAATCCTGTGACCAGTGAGTCAGTTTCTGTCTGGTATTTTGACATTTGCCTCTCACTAATCATTCTGCACAATTCCATTAAAAACAGTATATATTAAAGCAGAGATATTACTTCCCAAAGACTTTGTTTCTAAATTTTCAACCAAAAATAGCATTGCAAGTGGGGAAAAGTTCTACTGGCATTTCAGTTTGGGAGACTTGGTTAGCTAATTGCTGGCATATTTAGTTAGTGCATATCATTCCTCAATATATGAGGTGCCCCACACTACAGCTGATGCAAGATATTTAAAAAAGGAGGAGACTGTGCCATCATTTCGCTCATGATCATGAGCCCAGCCAGCTATATGCTCCAAAAGAGCAGTGTGATTTATAGAAGTTTTATGTTTCAGTAGAATTTACATGGTTTCATAGCCAAGGGCTTGATTTTGTTCCCAGCTGAAGCCAATGGGATGATCATCCTTGATCTCAAGGTGAATGGGGTTGAGCCACAAATGCAGGACTAAGGCTAACAAGGCAATACTCGAGTTCCTCAATACCCACTGCAGCTACACAAACCCAAGAACACTAAACACCTCCCTAGGACCAGAGCAAGAGATTTCAGTGTTAGATTCTCAGGTTTTAATAAGCACTTGTTAAAGAATGATTGAAGAATATGGGGTGAGATCTTGTCCACAGACATCCATTTTCCAGCAAAATTTAAGAGTCTAGGGCCTATAAGCTCTTTATTACATCTGTTCAAAGCCGAAGTTGTAAATACCCATATTTTATGTAATCCCACAGCAATAAACGCACTTTTCCAGAAAGTGGAAAATGTAAACATCTGGGATTATGTAAGCTTGAAAGATTTGAGCACACAACTCCTGTCTGTCCAATCTACCAGGCTCTCTGCTCCAAGACATCTTCCCTGTGTCCCCCTGAAGCTGGACCACTATGCAGCCATGAATCTTGCTCTCATTTTCTGCCATCTATTTCTAACACCTTACCACGTAGCTTATCTCATTCAAAAGCAAGTTCCAAAGACATAATCTCTAGAGAAGGACAGAACACACATCTGCTCCTAATACTTCATTTTCCAGATAGGCACCTGCTCATCTGAATGCCTGTCTGTGTTCACCCACTAACTTTGGCAGCCCATGGCACGACTGCCCTCCCTCTTCTTGCTTTTCAGGTGTTTTCTGTTTAACTTGGGTCCTGAAGTGGGTGGTACTGATTTTGTCTATGGAACATTCCCATGAATTACAAGGGCTTGTTTCATCAGGATGTATTTCTTTTACCCTTCTGTTACATGGGAAAGTTCTTCACACAAACCTCAGTAATCCGTTCCTGATTAGAGTGTCATTCCCATCTCAATACATTAGGCTTCAGTTACTATCTTACTGTCTGAAGATTTTTTCTCTTAGTGGAGTCAGCAGTTTTAGAGTGTTTAAAAGTTTGATTACATTAATGATGATGTTTCTCCTTTCATATCTCCTGGGTAAGACCTGTGCTAAGCAAAAGAAATCAAGCCTCATATTGATAACTGCACTGAAATCTCATTTCTCTCCTTTCTAAAACTCTTGCTTTATGTGTACCCCATTAGGCTCATGGTTAGTCAAAGTTTTGATAGAACAATGTTCTCAGTTTCAAAGGTATGCTGAGCTTCAGTCTTGAAGTGTCAAACCACCACAGTGTAAACAATATTCTGTCCTAAAGATACAAAAACTTCTCAATCAAAACAACCTCAAGCTGCAACTTACACTGACTAAAAATTCACTGTATGTTTACTTGGCTCTAGTCCAAGATGTAAAATAGTGCAACACTAGAACTTTATCTTTTCACTATATTACCCCCTCTCCCTTTACCAAGACTGCAGGTGGTTGAGATTTATCTCTTTTTTTAATCACCCTTTAGTAAAAAACAATATTTTATTTTCCTCAGTTTCTGAAGAAGAGCCCAGTACAGGGTTCCTGATAGAAATACTCCAGATTACCAAAAAATTAGGATCCTGATCCAGTTTTTGTAAATTGGCCTAAAATCTGCTTTGCACCAAGAAAAGGTTCCACTGAACAAAAAATCTTCACAAAGCAGAGCCTGGTAGCGACTTCTGCTTCCCCTCTAGCAAAATTTATGGGTGTTTTGAAAAGTTCCAAATGGATATATTTAGCCAAAAGCTAAATATTTGTATTTCTGGCAAAAATAGTCAGATTTTTGATGAAAAATAGAATTTTCCACAAAGGTGTGCACTTGGTACAGAAAAATACTTTTTCTGTGTAAAAAGACAAAAAAATCCAGCAATTGGTTTTCTGTAGAACAGTGAATTTTATGGCAAAGTTTGGAGAGGGAATATTTACGACAAAGTAGAATAGTGGCTTGGAAAAGACCTATAGCAAATCATGGTCTATTGTTTGTTCACAGATCCACAGTCCAGAATCCTTTCCACTGGTTGATCAAGTTCTATCTTGATAAAAAAGAATTCTTTGTCCTCACTGTTAAAATATTTGTCCAGAACAGCTACCTGGATATGAACCCACGCATTTACTCTCACCTAAGTTAATCCACCTGTATTTCTGCCAGATTTCCTGTAGTCTACATAACTCCTTTCCTGATGACATATTTCATCTCAGTTTACATTTTTGCTGGTGATTAAACCAAACATTCTCTGAAATCCTTAGGTCTTTATTTATTTGCTCTGCGTCTGCTGAATTAATCTGTCTTGACTGTAGATTGCTAAATTTACGTACAGCTCTCCAGACAAGATGTGACCAGGCCTCTGTGTGTTACCTGGACTCATTATTCTTCTAACTCTACAAGTCCCCTTCCCATGTGTCCTAAGATCACATTGATTTTTCACAGCCACGTCACATTAATACTCATATTTGTCACTCACTGGACTCACACACACAGGACTTCCTGCTATTGTGTTTTAGCTTCTGGTGGTAACGTTTGTTTGTAGTTCTTCAGCACATGACATTCCATCTTGCTTTATTAAATTTCCAACTATTTTCTAGTACTCCATTTTCAGCTGTTCCAGTTCCATAGGACACCCAGATACTGCTTACTATTGGCAGCACCCTGAATCAGCAGCAAGTTTTGTTCTGTCAAAAAGGAAAATAATTGACGAAAAAGCATAAAAGAGGACCCCAGCACAATCTCTGAGGAACTTCACTGATATTTCCTTTTATCCTCCTGTTTCTACATCAGCATCATTCATCAGGTTTATTTAATCATCTTTTGACAAAATAGATTTTTCATTAAGCTCCATCATTTCAGCAAGCCATTTCTATGGCTGTGTATCAAACACTTTACTCATAGCTATTTAGTACAAACCTAATATCTTTGTGTAGAAAGACATTTTCTTACTTTTTCTCAGTAAAGTATTGTATTAAGCTAGTACTGACTCCTCTTTATAAATACTACTAGTAGTTTTTCTACTTTTCATTTGTCTTCCATTCTGCAATTACTCTTCTCTATCCTTCCAAAGCCTTCCCTGCTGCTCTATCAGTTGTTTTTTTCTATATTTTTCAGGTTTGCCTACACATTTTTGTGGCAAAATCTACCCTTTAAATTATTTTTAAAAAAAAAAAATCATGATCATAACAAACCAACACAAAGCTTCTAAAACTAAAGGAGATAATTTTCTTCTCATTGTATCAGAATAAAAAGATCTGATTTCTTCATGTCCAGTAAAAGTCTCAAAAAGCTCAAGCTTTGAAGCAAATCATAGCTAAAATGGCATTAGCCAAGTACTTTCCATTATGCCAGATATCCAAATTACTTATTTTAAATTTAATCTATAAATTTAAAATATCAGATTCTACTTCACCTATACATGTGAATGTAACAGAATACCTATTAATTTAATTAGTATAATAAGTATTAAAGGACCTGAGTATAATGGAATTAAGAAAAATGAAATGCCCTGGCCAAGAAATTGAAAAGGTTCATTATACTAAGGGGACCTCTTTCACTCTTTTGAAATTACATGGAAGTCGTATAACTATGAGGGACAGAGGACAAAATTGCATACTTTACACTAAGTATTATAGACTACACTGCGTGTCTTTGGTGAAAAATGCTCTGGTGCCATATTCTGACTGAAGACTCCACAGTTACACACTTTAAACAAGCTACTACCATTGTTCCATAGAATTTCTTTTTATGTTTGATCTGCAGAAACATCTTTTTGAGTAGCCAAGCTGCTTGCACATTGCAGAAAGACCACTCTGAAGAGTTCTTCAAATCACTGTTGCTGGCTAGGGATATCTGCTTTTGGGATGCATTTGGTATGTTCATATTGGTAAACTGCCATTTGGAAGGTCACTGCCCAAAAGCAGTCTGTGGAGCAGTTTGAACCTCATCACTAGAAGGCATGCAGGGCACCAGAAGAGACAGCAGGGCACCCTTGGGGATGCTCAGAAGAGAATGAAAAAGCTGAGGTAACACAGTTAAGGACAGCCTTTCCTTAGAAAACTCTCCCTCTGCATGGTATTGCTTCTTCATGTGAGGAAAAACCATAGGGTTGAAGAGATTATGTGGACATAAGATGATCCGTAATGGTGACAGAAGTTTGAAATAACTAAAAGAACTACTAAATTAACTACTGAACACCTTTTGGAGCTTCAGATAAAACACACTGATGAGTTTGTTTATTCAGTGACTCGAAATTTCACCTTCTCTTACTGTAGCTACAATATTTGCTGAGGGAGGGTTGGACACTGTGCTGCTTCTCAAAGGATGATAGTAGGTCCCCCGGAGCCTGCCCAACATCTGAATTCCTGTTGTCATGAGCAGCACAAAAACTTTTTTGCACCACTCAGGCCCAGCACCTTCTTTGTTGTACTCCATCTGATTGCTGAGAGAGGCTCAATAAGATCATCTATGTTAATAGTTACTAATGATAAAGTTTTACAGAACTTTAATTTTCCACAGTATAAAAGTTCTAAACCACATGTACATTAAAGTCACAATCCTCTTTTCCTGGAAACCCTCTCTAAAATCTATTTCCAAGGCCGATGAAGTATTTCCTTAAATAGTTGGACTGCATTAAAAAACCAAACAACAACCTAATAAAATGCAGGATGACAATAGAGAGCGCCTTTGGGAGATTTAGGAATACCTAGTGTCTTCACAAAGTGTAAGGACTTAAGAAGAGCACTCCTTTTGCAAGGAGACTGAGTTCAGGATTCCACATAAACTCTGTAGGCTGGAAAGCAGGACTCCAAACACATGAATAAGCAGCTCAAGAAATAGGCACTCCTGAATGAGGCACGTTGTCCAAGATGGCTTGTGCACAAGTTTGAGGGAAATCCTTCTAAGTTTTTCAGGCAATTTAGGTATTTCTGGCAACTGTATGTTATGCAATATGCAAACAATAATTGTTAGATGATTGGACAAATGAAAACTTTTAAACAATGAAAGCAATGGATTTATAGTCTTTATACAGGGACACGAACAAGAGTTGTGGCCAGAATACAAGTTGTCAAAACATCTTGAATTCCATAAACAATTTAACTCAGAATTGAGCTCAAAGGGGATTGATGTCATTGCTTCACTATGGAAAGTCCAAATCAGCTATACATTGCTAACACTGTGTATTAGAAGATTCTGAAGAGAAAGATGCCCAGGCAGCAGGTTCTTGCTACTTATAACTCTACTGGCGTGTACTTTTCCTTGGTAGGCAGACTTTTCCAACAGCTGTAATTGAAGCAAAGGTTTTGGCTCCTGCATGTGCTGTGGGAGCAGAGAACTTGCAGTACCTTGGCACTGCCTGCCACTATGTCCATTACCTGTCACTGAACTTTCCATTTCCACTTTTACTGACCCCTGGGTAACAGCCAGGCTCTGCTGATTCAAAATAATATTTATTTCAATCAAAACGCATCTACTTTTCCACCACCTCTATTGTGATGAATTTCTATCCATGTTTGGAGTCCGTCCTTTCTTTCTCTGAGTTTGTGCTGTCCTTCTGTGACTCCTGGATATCTCCATAAAATCTTTCCTTTGAGTTTGACAGGCCAATCTTTGAAATGGCATCAAATCAACACCGCCTGTCTAAATTTATATGACTCCTTTGTTCCTTCATAAACCTATCTGTTCTTTGCTGTGTAAGAATATCAGTCTTGTTTGTATATAACTCTATATATTGACAGCTGGTTTAGTTCCATTCTTGTTCTTTTTTTCTGCTTCTACGTCCACTATAAGAGGGCACTGATCTGTGATATGTTTAAGTGAAAAGAATTTTAACCATATTTTCTGGACTTCATCCATCAATAACTCGGCCTTTTTTTCTTAAGAAAAAAAAAAGTACTTAGCTATATCTAAACAAAAATATTAGTATTTGATGCATCTTCTTCATCCAGTGTCTTTTTCATGTCAAAGTGTCACCGGGAATAGCAACAGAGGAAATGGTTGAGAAATAACTGATGATATTCCTCTTTGCCTAAAAATGCTGATTCATTGAAAACAAAAGATCACAAGAACCTGACTGTGTACAGTCTTGTGATAGATCAAGTTTCAAAACTTCTTTGCCAGTTCTAGGATATGTGGACTGCTACTACCCAAGATACTAGCTTCTGTCACAGAAGGAATAATTATGACTGTTCCCAAGACTGTTTCCACAGAGAATGTTGACAATAATTTGTTAATTGGTTTCACAGGCTACTCAGCTTCAACAGCCTAATGAATCATTTGCTCAAAGAATCAAACACTGGGTTTTGGTGTCTGGTTTCTTGCTTTTCCCCAGCTGCTGGGGCAGTCCAGCTGGGGGACAGCTTGATGATGGGTCCTCTGCATGGGCACTGCTCTGGGGTTCACTGCTGAAGCACCTGGTGAGCCTTGACATGTATAAATTTCACTCATGAGAACAAATGCTTTCTTAGCTGGATGCCAGTCAAGTGCAAGAAAGAACTTCCAAAGAGGGAGAAGAGAGAAAGGATTTTCCAAAGCCTTGCAATAACGATGCATCAGATTCTTGTGAAAGATAAGAGAAAGGGTTTTAAGATTGTTATTTTGGAAAGACCTAGGGATCTTAAAGAATTGTGTGGAGCACATCCAGACTGCCTGTGTCACCCAGGAGCCTGAAGAGGAATCTCATACTGGTCTCAGGAGTCAGAGAGGTTGCACTGTGCAGTTCTCCAAGAGTTTTGACCTGAGACCCTGCCTGGGAATCTCAGAGCTAGTGGCATAACCAAGCTCTTCTCCAACCTGGCTGTGTCAGGAGTAGATGCAATTTGGCATTTCAGTCCACCTGTCACATACAGATCAAAGTCAATCCAAAGAGGTATTATTTTCTGTTGCAATGAAAATACTTTCATTACTTGATCATATACCATCCTACAAGTTTTTCTTTCTACTTTACTGTTTCCTTCTGCTCTCACCCTGCAGGTTATAATACTGCTCATAACAGTTTGTAGTATTTCTTTTTAACAATATCACAGATGGTATAATCAGGAATTTTTTCTCAACATATGAGAATAATTTTTGCATGTGCATTAAAAATGAAAATTCTCTTCAGCTTTTTCATAGAAGTGGCCTTGGTTTGCTGGTCCCCCGGGCTGCTGGTTACTTTGAGTGGCATAAGGCTATGTAGGAGAATTTTATGGTGCCTTCTCAGTCCCTTTTCATACACAGTACTCATGCTACAGCACACATAAGACAGTGGAAAGGCAACTCATATATTCTTATTCTCAGCTAAAAGCCTCTTCTTGTTCTATAATAAAAGGCATAAGCTAACATGTCACGTAACTGCATACTTCATATGCTTTGTGAGGCAAACCCCAGATCCATGCCTGGCATAAGCTGCCAGGAAATAGTATGAATTGGCCTTAAACTGTTGGTCCTCTATGGAGACCTCGAAAAAAAACACGCTTGGGGAAAAGAAAAATGTGGTAATACAGCTGTTGATCTGCACTGGGATAAGATCGACCCTGTCAGGGATCTCTTCACTCACCCCACATCTGTACGGGGTTTTCACGTGTGCCTGTCTTGAGGGGACCGTGCTCGATATCTTAATGGTTTTACCAATGCGTTGTCGGGACGGGCACCCAGGCCCCCCGGTCTGCATGGGAGGAGGGGGCTCTCCGGCCCCTCGGAGAGGGCAGCCCGGGAGTGTCGGGGAGCATCTTCGGGGCGCCGGAATGGGCGAGGGGGCATCCCGGCTGAGCGGGGCGACTCGCACTCCGTATGGGGGGAGCGACGGCGGGAGGGAGGGNCTCGCCCACTCCAGTCCGCGGGCGGCGCTGCCCCTACGGATCTTCCTTGCGGTGCCCGTGCGGAGCCCCCCCTGGGCTGCGGAGTCCCCCGGGCTGCGGAATCCCCGCGGGCTGGCGTTCCCCGCGTCTCCCCGGGCCGGGGGGCTCGGCGGCAGCCGCGGCAGGTGCGGAGGCTCCGGGCCCACCCGGGACATCAGTGCCCCCCGCCGCTCGCCCTCACCGCGGGTCTCCGGGCGGAGATGTCGGGCGGAGCGGGTCCGCAGCCCCCGCCGGGCCCCCCGGGCGCTCCCTCTCCGCTCTCCCGGGGCGGGCTCGGTGCCCGCAGCATCCCCGGGCGCTCCGCAGGGCAGGGATGCTCCACCCCGGCCCGGTCCGGTCCCCATCCCCGCGGAGCCGTCTCCGGTTCCCCGCAGTTTCCCCCGTGGCCGGTGGACACCATTAGTTTGCGAGGGGTTTTCACGGAGCGCTGCCCCGGAGCGGTGCAGAAGTCCGCTGGCGGTCATCGTGCGGGGAAAACCCCGGCCGGCATCATTAGCTGCTCTGTAGTACGTGCAGCCGGCACAAAGTATTCAGAATATTGAAGCCTTCTTTAGGACGCCTGCTTTTAATATCTTTGTATTTTCAAGCCTTTCCGAAGTAGTTTGTAAAAGTCACTTGTGTTGATGGAAGGAGGACATACAAAAAAATGAAAACATCTGCCCTCTAAATCTTTCCAAAAATTGTTACTGTATAACACCAAAAGTCAGGAAGCCTTGTTGAAGGTGAGTGTCAGAAGAAATGTTCATCTGTTAAAACTGCTGGTCTGGATGCCTTAGAAATTGTTAAGCTGCTTAAAACACAGAGACTCCTCAGCTGGATTCCCAGCTAAATGTGTACCTTTACACTGCACAGCACACACAGTTCTCTATTCATTGGTGACAAGGGATAACCTACTGTTGGTTAAGCAGATGGAAAGATGGATGAGCAGAAGTCCTGAGAGGTGGTGAATGCCCTCAAAATCCGTTTTGGGGTTCTTGATGTGTTTCAGGATGTGGTCAGAGCTGCATAGTCTTGATCTGTAAAACTCTTTAGCTTTGTGAAGTTCATCTGAATGAAACAGGTGTATTAGAGCACAGTATAGTATACTTCGACATGCATCCCAGCTTTGAAAAGTAATGTTGTGTTACCTTTGGATACTAACAAATTTATGTTTTCAAAGTAACCTTCACTATTACATCACTGATACTGAAAAACTTGCTGGAAGTATAAGAGAGAGAAACTTTATTTGGCAGGTTTCTTATTTGCAGTAGCTGCTTTGATTTATCTCTTATTTAATATTTCTACTTACTGGAACCTTCTTTTCCAAGACATTTTTTGATGAGAAGAAAAATTACTGTCAGTTACTGAATGTTTGCAATTGGAAGAAAAAGTAGCCAAAATATGTTACATGAAAGGAAAATGCTATTAAAAACATTATGTGTACATAGGACTTTTATTTTACAGGAAAGCTATCTGCAAAGTAGATAATGCATAACAAAAGGTAGATATTTTCAGTATAATGCTGAACTTTCTATTATAAGTTCTAGACATTCTAATTTATGTTAAATATCTGTCTTTAAAAAGAAAACATCTGCACTGAAAACATGTCATTTCAATAGTCAACATAGAGAAAAGTCAGGGAAAAGAAAGTAAGGTTCTGATGTTGTAGACAGTGAAATGAGACATTTGGAGAAGAGAAAGTTGGTTTCGTTTTGGGTTGGGGTTTTTTTGAGTGTTCATAACACCTCCTGTTAAGCTTATGAGTATTACACTGTATTTTTAAAAGCTGTGAAAATGGCTTGTCCACAGGGAGACTGAAGAACCACCAGGTTCTCAGTCCTAGCTTTGGGTCCAAGGTTCTGCATTCACAATCACAACTTAATTATTGCCATTTGAAAAAAGCTACTGTGTCATGCATCAGAGATTGTTACTAGATTCTGTTATTAAATGTCTCAAAAAAAAAAAGTGTGAGAAAAGGGAAGAAACTTGGAAAGAGAACACCCTTTTCTTGGTAACTGCAGTAACTGCAAGTGTGAGGATGAGTGAAGTACAGTATATTCCCATTCTATTTATTCAAGATGTGATTTCATTTGAGTTAATCAAACTGTTCCATCAGCTCCAGTGATATTTCCAACTTTCCCATTTGTTGCCCACTAGAGTAATTTCTTCTGTGCACTCTCCTACAGACTCTGTGTGTTCCTCTGTGAGGCTCTGTCTGCCTCTCTGAATCCAGCTGACTCCAGTACACCTTCCCTGGGTCTTGTTTCTCTCCCCAGTACTGCTACATCCCTGTTTCTTCCTGTGGACATATATAACCTTTTCAGAAAACTGAAGAACTGGGAGCAGGGCTTAGAATGAGTAAAGGCATTAGTGCTTTAATTTTTAAGCAATAGGGTTTTCTTCCTGTATAGCACTTGCTTGAATCAAATAATCATGCTCTGGGACCTCCGGAGATAAAATATACATGGTGAAACAGGGAAGAAAAGCAAAATTTACCATGTCAAAGAGAATGCAGTTTGGTCAATTTTCATGTTCTGTGATTTGTATTAAACTTTCAGCTTCCTAATTTACTATAAAAGGGGAAAAAAAAAAAGCAGATATATTCTCCTGCTTCAGTTTAGCTCACAGTTTTTCTGGAGGAGAAGGTCTCATGACACAATATTGGGGAATGCACTAGAAAGCTAAATTAAATGCTACAGAAAGATGCCAGAAAATGCTCTAGTAAATTATTTCATGATTTTTTAATGGAAAGTCAATGTATGAGAAGCTAAAGTGGGCATTGAGCGTGTCTGAAAAATGCCTAGCACATGTTTCGTCAAAACCAGTGCCAGTTACACTTGTGGCTTTTCTTATTGGTAGTTGCATTCTTCATAAAGCATTTTAATTCACATTTCAAAACATAACCTGTCTGTTAATTTGACACAGGTGAATGGTATCCATCCAGAATGCAGATTTCAGCTGGAGATTCACAAGGAGGAAACAAGGTGCATGGAACTTCTAAAGAATACAAAGCCAGTGGACTACAAAGGTAAGAGAAGATAAGCTGTAATGTACAGATAACTGGAGTGCTGAAGATTTTCTCCCTTTATCTTCTTTACTGTTGTGGTTGCAGTTTCCATGCTTGTCTGTATTGTCCTGAGGATTTTATGTTTTCTTAGAATCCATATGATTTTGCATTAAAGGTACTGCTGCAGCAGGGATGTTGTGAGAGGTGTGCCAGGTGCTCAGAACACACTGGGTGGGACAATAGGTGGGAGCAAATGTGTTCCCATGGGTTCAGGTGTTGCTGCTGGTATTCTCTGACTGGCAGAGGAGCTGCAGGCTGGTGATGACAGGACCAGCAGAAAGAACAAATCCGAGGGAAAGCCCAAAGTCTTGGATCCAAGCATTTCACTCTAGTTTTGGTTGAAAGTAAAGCACGAGTGGTAGGAACGGTCTCTGCGTTTCCCAGGCAGACAGTGCTTCAGACAGAAGGTCAAATTCACACCCAGAGTACAATGGAGCCACGCAAAGGAAACACTGGACAATAGTGTTATATCCAAAAAGCAAACTCTGATATTTTACTTTTTTAACTTTCTTTCTACATAGAAAGATAAATATATAGCAAATTGTAATTTAATTGAAGAAAGAAGGAAGAGTAGAGGTAGTTAATTTTTTTGATTTTTAATTATTTTTTTAGATTTTATTAGATTGCCACATTTTCATGTGAGTAGAACAAAAGTGGATGGGAAAATGACGTTTTTCTAAGTTGAAGCTGGTGGTAAAGCCATTTGTTCAGAAAGCAGACTGCAAAGGCAACAGTGAAATGCAGATAGGTGATATGTAGGTTATTTGTCTCTTTTTGTGTTCAGTCTGTTTTGAATGCACTCTGAAGATGATTATGGGACCTCAGAGACCTGCCATCTGCAGTGCCCTTGGAGCATAAACATGAATCTCAACTCATGATGCTTTCTCCACCTTTCCTCAATTTAAATGTGTAACTTCCTCAGTGCATACTCTAATATAAATTTGTATACAACAAAATAATGCTAAGGATCATCCAGAGTTTGTATTGTATTACAATTTCTCCTTTTTATTAATCCAAATCAGCAATTAGAAAAATGCAAAATCTTACTGGAATAATTATGCTAGATTTATATTTTTTATCTATTTATATGAGTGGTGAAGAGATATGGCTGTTACATAAATAATATTATTGTGAAGCCAGATGGAGAAATATTTAGTAGCCCAGCTTAATGAATGAAATCTTGAATTAATAAATTCTCTGTTATATGGCTTTGAAAGCCAAGCTTTCCTCAAGATAAGTTTTTGTGATTCAGATGCTGGGCTGCTCCAGGGGTATCCTGGTGATGCACACCAGTTTTGTTTGGGGTTCCCTAGGGGAAGAAATAAGTTTTCTGTCACTGTTTTCTTCCCAGCCTCTTTTCACTGGAAGAAGGGTGCCTCCTGAAGGCAAACCACTGAGAAAAAATTTCATGTTGGAAGGGCACAGTATGTCTGGTGTTGATTCAACCCTGCAGATAGTGATAAAACAGCAGTGCAAGGATTTATACATTTTATTGAATGCCTGTCTGAAACTAAAGGAATATTCCATTTTGTTTGAGACTGGAATAAAGTCCCTGTGGTAATGAACCTTCAAAACTGTGTGTTTACTGTTCCATGAGACTTTATTCTATGCTTCATGTTATAGATACCCTTACCAAGACCCTTTAGAGAATAGCCTATGCTAAATATATGCATTTGCATAACAAAAATAGCCATTCTCTGTGTGTCCTTATTTTCCTGAAACTCTCTGTAACCATACAAAGATGTAAGGACTATTTTGGACAGTAATACTCTGACTCCTGATAAAGAAGAATTACTAATGGAAATTGGCAAGCTGGAACTAGTCCATGTCCTAGCTTTACATGTAACTTGTAGTAAGTACATTTGAAGCATAATTCTTTATAATAAATTCAGAAATGCTATTCCACTTTTTCCTGAATGGGAAAAAATGGTTATACAGCCTTTGTCATGCTTTTCTAACTTTGTTATGGGCTACCTGACTTACAAAACCTGTAATGAAGTCTTGTGAAGGTGCTGTCTTGAATTTAGAAATAAAGGTTCCCTGAGATTTTCCACCAAAGACTTGGGCCTCCATTATCAAAATCAGTGGGAACATTTTCATTAGCTTATTGTGCACCTGAAAAGCTTTCATAGCTCTGTGTAGTATTCTCCATAATTTGCCTGGCATGCAGAGCTACTGAATTTTGGAGGATCCAAATTGTATGGGACAGGCAGTTTCTCCTTTGACCTAGATGGCAATTATGTATTGAATACCTTATCTAATCTTCTAGCTCCCAGTTAGGAAGGCATAAAGGAAATACTTAAAGGCAATTGAAGTTGGGGATTTTTTTTTTCCATAATAAAATGATCTTACAGTCATCTTGCCTGAGCTGCCTCATGACATGGGCTGAAGAATTTCAGTAAGTAATTTTTGTAGTGCACCTAAAATCAGTGACAATGAAGTCTATAAATGACTTGCTTATTCCATGGCTTAATAACGGAATAATGTGTTTTACAAGGAAACACTGTATAAAGACTGTGCAAATATCCTTTGAACAATGTTAAGGATGTACTAAAACCACAGCACCCAGTTGGACTGAGACATCCAAATCTCTTACTTTGCACCCTTTGGGAGATTTTCAGGGATTAGCACATACTTTTCCATTAGTGGACAGCATTACACTCCATTTAGGGAAGAAGTCACTCTCCAAAGATCTGTGGCAGTGCCTTCCTCTCTATAGTGTTCTTTAGCACATCTAGTTGTTTATTTTATGAAGACTGCATTAGCTTCCATCCACATTTGTGTTCTTCTCTCCTCCTATTATTTGGCATCTGAGGTAAGGAGGCACCTTAGCTGGGAGCCTAGAAAAGTTTTGGGGTTTTTCTACACACTTATTTTTGAAGAGCAGATGAATTGCATTCTAAACAGCTCATAATGGCTATAGATTTTGAGGTCTATATGGAAAAAACCTAATTTGTTTTTTATCTGCTACCCATGGCTTGTCTTCTTATAAAAAAATAGAAAGCTCTCAATAAAAGTGATTGAAAATGCATAAAAATTGTCCTGCTGCAAATTTCTGCCTTTATTCAGTATTTAGAATTTTTTATTATAAAGTAGCTGCCTCATTTCTGTTCACATTTAAATGAAAAATTAAATCTTAGAGTCAAAAATGTTAAAACTCAGTCAGGAGACATTTTAACAGGGCTTATAACAAAAAGTTCTAAAAATATTTCATGATGAAAAGATGAAGTCTAGGGGTTTTTTGTTCATCTTGGACTGAGTGACTGCACAGTTAAATGTGCCTTTTTGGATCTTGCATTCCAAAATGTGGTTTTGGGAGACCCATATGTCAGACAACATTTTTAATTTCAGATATGACATCTTAACTTTGAGAAAGGGATGTAGACAAAAAGAAAAATGGCTTTGGAAAGGATTTCATAAACTTCTCAAAAAGAAGCCTTATGATGCAGCTAGTAAAAGGAAATTAAAACAGACCGGACTACCAAAATGATGTTCTTGGAGTTATTCGTAAATTTAAAGCAAGAGGGACCAATATTACTATATAATCCAATCTCCTGAATTGCACTGTCAGTAGAATTTCACTCAGTGATTCCACCTCTGAGCTCATTATCTCGTGCATGACACAGAGCATGTTTCACATTTTTCTGAAAGTTCTTCAAAAGAGTGGCATGAATATTTAAAAGTTGGACCCGTGGCAAGTTGTCCAAAAGTTCATTTATCCAACTAACTTAGTTATTAATGTTATTTGTCCAGTAAGAAAGGTGCCTATTTTGCATTTACACACCCCCTCAGCCCCACAGTTCTGCATATAACACACACCCCTATGGGTACAACAGGGCCAACCTGGAGATCACTCTCTCCTCCACATCAGTGAACAAAAGACTTACACAAAGCCTTTCTTTTGCTACATGAAAAGGAATCTCCTCAAGGTTCCCCTTTATTAATCCTCCCTATCTCATCAGGGTCTTGCATCAGGTTTTGTTTGGGTTTGCAGCTATTTTCTCTGCAAAGTGACTCAATATTTCAGCCTGCAGTGTTGCTTACAGTCATCTGAGGTAGCATTCGAAGGAGAATTAAAGCAGATAGTGGGATCATGGTGCTTCTTTCAGCAGCACCAGTAGCTCTTGGCAGAACAATTTTAGCTTTCTTGAATTGCTGTGCTGCTGCTCTTCTAGCTGTAGTACAGACATGTTGCTACTTTTTGTTTCATGTATTTTTTTATGAAGACAGCCAAATGGGATGCTTTGGATGTTTGTCTGTTTTGCCTTTCACTAATTGAAGTGTCATCATTACTGACACCACGTAAGTGATCATCTTCATGGTGTTGACAATATCCGGGCTTTTCGGAAGCTGTTCTTAAGTATTTGAGGTTAGAAGAGAGTCAGAGCTGGTTCGTCTTTTGAGGAGACTGAATGAGAAGGGTGAGAAAGAACCTTGAATGAAAGGAGTTGCCTACTGAAAAATAACCAACAGGAAATAAAATGGTGAAGACAAGAAGATGTCCTGATGAGCCTCATTCAAAAATCTCACATGATGAAATTTGCTAAGAGAGACAATAGCAAACTCTTTTGGGAAAGAGACAACACGTGTTCACAGTGATTTTGAAGACCTGAAATTTCAACTCTACTCAAAACGTAAATAGAAATTCAGCAGCAGACATTAATAAATGGCATTCATAGTCCTGAGGAAGGAACGTGAAGAGCCATAAGTAAATTTATTATGTTTTCCAGAAGACTCTGAAAGAAATACTGCCTCACATAGTTTTTCACTTGAGTCCTGATAAAGACAGCTGTGGCCATGGCACTCTACTCTCCATGACATCCAAAGTTCAAATACCAGAAGGAAAAAATCTTGAATGCCTAAACACTGAAAAAGCTCCAGCTGATACAACAGATAGCTCATGGGTTAGATTAAATACAAACTAGCCGAAAGATATGGTCCTAGTACTTTACAGAGACTCTTAATATTTTGTGGTGGGATTTATATGAACTGGAGACTGGTATCTAATGGTACTTTTGTGGAGAATGTACAGCATGTCAAAATTGGGGCAACATGAAGATGAAGGTACCTCTTACAGTTTTGACTATACATCCATTGCACAAGAATAGAAAATGGTGTTCTCATGGTATGATTAAAATGCTGTCCAGTTGTACAAAAATAAATGCTCTTGTCTCCAAAGGGCATTCTGAATAACTGGAAAGCAAGATTTACTTGGAAATTTTGGGTGAAAATCTGTTTTCTCTTGAAAAGGTTTTTTTCTCTTGAGAAGGTTTTTTTTTTTATCTAAGTTTTTAGCTGGGAACTTCTGTATTTCCTTATAGAACCCTAAAAATATGTAAATTACATTAAATTTAAAATTGGCTAATAGATTTTTGATTCTCTAATGGGAAACTGTTCTTCAAAAGGGAAATGAGGCATTTCTTCTGAAGTATTTCTTGTGATGAAAAGCCATAAAATCCTTAGAAATCTCAGAAACAGTATTTTTGCCATTCCTGGTAATAGAACTGACTTTTGAGAAACCCTTGAAATGCAAACATTTCAGGTGAACTTGAGATAAATTCTGCTGCTCTGATCATTTGGTTTAACTAGTTAGATCTGATGTGTACTGTAGATTTCCCAAATTCTGTTTGCTGCCTATGAGTAGCGTTTGTTGACTGGTAATTAAAAATTCTTACGTTGGCATTTCTTCAGTATTTCTGAATAATGGGAGCTGCCTCTTGACTGCTTTGCAGGCAGTGTTTTCATTTTCACGTGACTCCAAGCAGGGGCTCCCCCCAGAGGGGCTTTGGGGACCCTGGGCAGGCAGGGTCTGGCAGGGCAGGCAGGGTCCATCCCATCTCCAGCCAGGGCAGCTGGAGGGCAGCCCCAGCCTCGGACATCTGTCACCTCCCTGGAACAGGGACAGCTGTGGACATTGGCCTGCAGATGGAGGGTCAGGAGCCAGCCTGGCCCAGGGAACCAGGGTCAGGGACAACCTTGGGATGGCCAGGCAGAGACAGGCACAGTTCTGCTCTGAGGAGGCTGAAATCAGGGGCCACCACAGCATGGCTGGAGGTCCAGACCTGAGAGTGGAAAGGACTCTGGGCAGGGCCATTACAGCCTCTTTGTGTACTCGGGGCCCTGACAAAAGCAAATGGCAAATAACTTCAGTGAAGTATCGTGGAGCACCAGCTCTTTTGCAACTGTTCTCTTCATGTTGCCACTCTAAGCAGTTCTGCTGCTTTGCTTCCGCTTTACCCGCCTGCTATTCCTCTTTCTTTTTTATCACTTGTGTGAAAATGCAGTCCATATATGTTCATAATTCTGTGCAACCTGAGTTATATGCTGTGGGGTACCTGCAGTCTAGAAATCATTGCCCATAAGAGGTGAGATGGCTCCTGTTCTGTCAAGTACAAAAATCCAAACATTTCCCTGTTTGAAAAAGAAACCCTGGGCTAGCTGTCAACTTTCTAACTCATTTTGAAAGCACCTTCCTGTTGTTCCATGTTTCATGCATGCCTAGACAGCTTAAAAATGCTTGGAAGTGGCAATTTTTAAATCCAAATGCAAAGTGCCACCTAGTGGTTTTATATATATATATATATATATAAAATGTGTCTACAAACAAAATTCCCCAGTACAAGCTGTGTGTTTCACGTCTTTATAGGTGAAGAAGCACACGTAGGTAAGCAAACTTGTTGCTCAGACACTGGATCTCAAGTGTCAGGGTGATGAATGTGGTGGCAGTACTTATGTAAGCTGAAGAAAATGAGAAACCAAATGTAGTTTATAGTCTGTTATGTTTCCTTTCATTATGAAGTATCTGCAAATGCATCACAAGCATTCAAGACCAAACATTCAAATAAAGTAAGTGATCTCATTGAAACTAACTAACAACAGCATCTGCAGCATCATCTGGAGGAACAGGAGGGAGGATCAGTAGAGCAGTGACTTTTGAGTGAGTAACTTAGCAAAGGTTTTCTGGGAATTTTGGTTGTTCTTTGGATATGCTGTGAATGACACATCAGAGAAATAAATGATGCAAATGGAGAGATTGTAAAGGGATTATTGTATGGAGGGAGCAGTAGTGTTCTTCTAGACACCACAGAAATAAGGATGAAGAACCTTTTTTTTTTCCCCTTTGCTGGTTTTATTAACAGTTGTCATGGTTTAACCCCCAGCCAGCAACCAAGTACCATGAGGCCACTTGTTCACTCCCTACCTGTGGGATCAGGGAGAGAACTGGAAGGATAACAGCTGGAAAACTCATAGGTTGAGATAAAGACCATTTAATAGGGAAAGCAAAAGCTGTGCACATAAGCAAAGCAAGGAATGAAATCCGTGCTTCCCATGGGCAGGCAGGTGTTCAGCCATCTCCAGGACAGCGGGGTCCCATCACACATCATGGTTACTTGGGAAGGCATACACCATCACACCCCTGCTCCCTCCTTCTTCTTCCCACTGTCCATACTGAGCATGATGCCAAATGGTCTGGAGTATCCTTTTGGTCAGTTGGGGTCACCTGTCCCAGGTGTGCCTTCCCCCAGCCTCCCATGCACCCCCAACTTCCTCACCTGCGCGGCCGTACGAAGAGCAGAAGAATCCTTGGATTGTGAGAGCCCTGCTCAGCAATAACAAAAACATCTCTATATTATTAACACTGTTCAGCACAAATCTGAAACATAGCCCATAGCAGCAACTGTGAAGAAAATCAACTGTCCCAGCCAAAAATAGCACAATAGTTAAAGGAAAAGGTAAATAATATAACAGTAGAAATGCAGAAAAGGTAAGGAGCTAACACAGATCAAGAGCTGGACTGGTTTTATATGGGTACATATCAATGTGAAAGGACAAAAACACTCAATGCTTGAGAGTTTGTTGAAGCAGCATGCAAACATAGAGACTAAATCCATCAATGAACATAAAAGAGTAAAGATGTACATGAAGATACTTCTGGGTACTTATACTTTTAAAATATTATCAATAAAGAAAATTGCAGACATTATATGAAATAAACATTGCAGCAATTTAAGTTTTGATTTAAAATGAGATACTTTCTATAGAAAGTATCATTTTACTGATAAAATTCTTATCAGAACTAAAATTTAAAACTTATATAAAGTTAAGGTTATAAACATTTTGCATGTTACTTGATTAATATCCTTTGGAAACCGATGGAAACAGCCTATATATGTAAGAGATGGATAAAATTTCCAGAGGATGAGAGTTTACATAATTAGTTCATGAATGCAGCAGTGATGGATGACAGTCCAGAAATCCTAAAAGTGAATGAATTAATGGCTGGACAAAGAGTTCTAGAGAGTGAGTAGAGAGGAGAGTATCAAGTTTGATCAAGTAGAAATTCTGTGTACAGAAAGAGAAACATTTAGGATAGCATTTACCATACCTTCATTTTCCAACAGTGTGGTATTTAAAGCACCATAGACTGCTTTGTAGTCACTGCAAAGAAACAGGTAATTTTTGGGAGCAATCAATCTGTCCTAATTTGATGTGTTTTAGGATGAATTCCTAAATTCAGAATCATTCCCTGTCACACTCTAATGTATGTCATTGCATATGTCATTGTTGGAAAAGGATACTGTGGTGGGTGAAGAGCAATATCTACCAAGACCTGTGAAACTCACCAAGATCTCCAGTTGTGCCACATCTTTAATTTCCAAGATCTGTAGGACGTCAATTCCTAGTTTCTGTTTTGCACAATTGATCTCATGCTGTACAAAAGAGATATGTTGTTGGGATGGAAAAGGCAGATTGTTTCCAGTAAGAAGGGACTTGTTAATTGTGTCCTACCTTTGCTTGAGGGTAATAGAAGAAGAAGATATATGACTGCAATATTAATATTAAATCTTAATATTAAAAATCTGCAGTAATTGGAGAAAGGGGCAATGAGTGATTGGAAAGCCCAGAAAGGTGTATAATTGTTTAACAGTTGTACTTCTGGCAGCACACCTCAGCATTCATACTTTTCAGACCCCCAGTGTAGTCATTTTGTGGCTATAAACACCTTCAGGACTTTTCAGCAGCTTTCTTGAGTTTCTTGTACCACAACAAATAAGCTTGTAAATACACCTAACCTGAGGCCTAATGTTCGTGGAATTCTGATGACAGTTTCACAATTTTTGGTGCAGTTCAATGTAGTCTAGATGTAGGAAATACACCTTTGGTATTATTTCATCCAATTGATTTAAGGAGTCTGAAAAAGCATCATTCTCTCCTGTGCCATAGATGGCTGCAAAGTCCTAAAATACTGAGGAAAAAGAGGAGTAAAAAACAAATTCCCCAGAAACTATTAGTGACTTGTGAATCTGTGAACATCAAAAACTTGTATACTGAGTTCCTTCCAGCAAGCTAACTTCAAGATCTGATACAAATTGTGTTGATTAATTTTGGTAAGCATAGGACTGAAACCTCAATTTTTTTTATATATAATATTCCATTTAATTGAGGCCTGAATAAGAGTTTTAAGTGGTTTTTGTGACAAATACACTAATGGAGCTCTGAAGACCACATTGTTCAGCTGCCTGTTTAGTAAAACAGCCCAGCCCATATAGCAGCATAACAAAAATTTATAAAAGCCTCTGAACTGTTTGCACATTACTGTAGCAAATCCACCATCTTACAGAGAGTATATTAAACCAAAGGGAAAATTTGTGAAAGTCATCAGCTTCTATGGGTGTGCATCAACAGTCTCATGACTCAGCCCTCACTTTTAGTGAAAATGGGGATGAAATGAAAAGGTCTGAAGTATCACAAGATGATGATTATTCTTGTGTACTCCAGGGCTTGTTTATGCTGGCTTAGACAGCCCATCCATCAAAGCCAAAAGAGTTTCATTTTGTCACTGTAGTTCTGAGTGCTGACAGATGAAGAAAATAGTTCTTTGTCTTTCTGGTTACTTGTATATCCTGTTGTTGATGTTGTTTCTGGCTTAAAATCAATTGGGAAGGAAGCATGACCTGAATTGGCTGAGGTAAATGTTCTTTTACTTTGCATAAGCCCTGGTGTTCATCATAGAGATTTGGACTTGATTTTGATCCAAAATTGCAACTCAGGAAGCACTGAAGCACGTTGAAGTTCCATTGACTTCAAAGGCTATGAAGGTGACCTGCTCAGATGTCAAACTCTTAAATTGTGTACAGATGACCAAGTCAACAGCAGAGATATCTCAGGGATACCATCAGTAATGCCAAAAGAGGCTGATCCAGCATACAAGGCAATGGAATAAGGCATTATGTTGTCTACAAACAGAGAAAAACTTTGTGAAGTGTTCCCTTTAGTCATCCCTCATTTCTGGCATCATCTTTCTGAATATAGAACAGATGCTGCATTTAGAACTGTACAAGAGGAGTGAAGAAAGACCCAATCCCCATGAGCAAGTGACTCCTCTGGAGACCAGCACTTCCTTGGGAAACTGTATAAAGAGGACTCTTTGGAATTGGTGACCGAATGCAAAATTTCCCCCAACATCCTTCTCTGATGCGCATTCATCATCTCCAAACCCTGTTCTTGGTGCCACAGAGGCTCCCTCCCAGATATTGTACTTAGATGAATGTCTTCCAAAGGAAAGCAAGGCCCATGGGAATGCCAAGCCCCTGGCTTTTCTTTGTGCTGCACTAGGACATACCCCCAGGCCAAATCCAACTGCTGGTCCTGTGACACATTCTTCCGTTCCCTAGTTTACGTGTACTTTGAAAGTAACTTAAACTTTGAAAGCAGGATGCTGCATATTTTATGTCAACACGAGCTCTCCAAGTTTATTGCACTGATACAGTTTAATACAAATATAGAACTTCTAAATATTCCTTTTCCAGCTGCATTTAACTCATGTGGCTTGATTTTGGGCATGACCTCACTAGCGCAGAATAAATTAATAGTGAATTGCTAATACTATAAATATTCTGAAGAATAGGATGGATGTGAGCAATTCCTAATCCAAGTTTGATGTTCTCTACTGAAAGGAACAAACTGTCCCTTATAATTCTAATAATCTTACAGAAATAATGCCGGTAGGGTAAATACTCCTCACTACTGGAGCTTTCAACAACAACTCCCTGAGTTTTAGTCATGCTTGTAACTACCACAGAGGTTTCCACTACACACAGCTCCTTGTTTGTCCCAATTTTCCATCCTTCAGCCACTAGAAGGAAACACTTGGCATTCAAGTTGAAAACCAGCAAAAAGATAACAAATGCACATCACTGGAAACTGACCCTCCCCTCAATTTACACCAGGAGAACAAGGGCTGCAATGGCACTATTTACATGTTAGTTTACTAACTTTGTTACTAAAACATTTCTCTCCGTGTTTCAATCATTCACATCTCAGTGACAAACAAATAGAAGGTTCTGGGGCCGGAACCCAAACACCATTAAGTCCAAAACAAAGCGAAACTTGAGAAAGAGATACTTACTTGTACATATTTGAGAAAACCCTTATTTCCAGCTGGCCAGCACTTTCCTATGCAAGATTATGAGATTACATGAGATAGCAGAGGCATTTTCAACATCAACAACTATATTCTAGCTCCCTATAGTATTAAAATAGCCATCCAAACTCATCAGTTTGTTAAAACAAACAATGAAGGCACTTGAGATATTAGGATTTGAGGGGGGGGGTGATGAAAGGAGTCTGCAACATGGGATGGACACAATTACCAAGCTGAGTGAGATGGAGCAGTTCTGGCAGCAACGTATCATTCAAGATACTTCTTTTTTTAAATTAAAAACATGTCTGTTTCAGAGACTGCTGCATGCACCAAGCTTACTGGCTAAAGACTAAAGAAATTAAAGTTTGAACTCAGTTATCTGTTCTAGTCTCCTCAAATTTTAATCTTTTGACAAGTTAGCCTTGCCTTTGGATTTCCAAGTTGTTGTACGTATTTCTCAAATGAGCCTTCCACGTACTTTCAACAAAACACAGAAGAAAACAAATATAAAAACTTTGGCTGTTGAAAAGCAAAGTTAAACCTAAACACTACATAAGAGCATGAGTCTGAGTAGTACTCTGTGACTCCAGTCCCTCCTGTATTGGATTAAGCACTTAAATGTGATTTCAGGAAAAGCAAACTAACAAACAAAAAAACCCGAAACACAACCCCCGAAAAAACACCCCATCATACAAACCCACACCAGGTCTTTATAAGGGTGATATGGACCACACTGAAATTTCAAGTCTGTTACTGCTGGGTTTGTTTCAGGATGTGTTGGAGTTTGGGATAACATCACCTGTTGGCGTCCTGCGAAGATTGGAGAGACTGTCACTGTCCCTTGCCCAAAAGTATTCAGCCTTTTTTCTGGCAAACCAGGTATTTTATTTTAAGGTGTACTTCTACTGGCTTTTCTCTGTTATTTTGTAACATAATGTGCTAAAAATGGTTTATTTGGAATTTTTATTTTCTTTCTAAAGAGTTAAAATTCTTCTCAGAGCTGTTCATGACACACCATGAAAAGACCAAATTATCATCTTTGTGGTTCTTTGAGTCAGATACTGAATATATTGTCACTAATACAGTGACACTCACCATGGCTGAAGACATTGCTTGCTCTTTTTTGACCTATTTGTGTTAATTATTGTGGCTGAGCCTGACTGACATCTCTAACAAGTGCCAGCAGATCACACGTAGGTTGTTCCTTGTGTGCCTGGGAGAGGAGCTCTGCCTTGCCATCGTGAGAATAATGAGCCCACATTAACACATAATACCTAAAAATTATCGCTATTGCAATTTAAGGTAGTTATTATGAAACCTTTTATTCTGCTTTTTAATAGGACTTGAAAAGAGCTCATCAGTGTCTCAGACTGCTGAAACAACTGTTTTAAATCTACCATATTCCAAACCTTGTTGTGAATTCATCCTACTGGGGTTTAATTTTGCACTGTGGCATGTTAGTGGGGTTTGTAAATAGATGATGCACACAGAGTATTTCACCTGTATCTTGTAATGCAGCAGGAAAAATCTTATCCCCCTTGCTCAGGTGAGAAACTTGTCATGAGGAGCTGGTGAGAAATGCAAAACACATCACAGTGATGTAATTCTGGTTTTGAGGTTAACCTGGGGTGTGACTAAAATATCTTTATTCTCAAAACTGCTGATTAAGTCTTGTTCCAGTAAAAAATAGATAACTAAAACAATCTACACGCGAGCAAAGGTTCTCATTCCCAGAGCTGGTGAATCTTGATTAGTTTATCATGGATAGTCTAAACAGTTTATAAAGGGAGAAAGTATGTGTAATCTTCACTAAATCTTATGAAATCTATAAAAATATGCAAACTAATAAATATCAAAAATTCAAAATATGAATTAAATCATGTTGCTCCTGTCTGTGAAGAGAGTGTGCACTCTCCAGAGTTTACTTCACAACTATTACTTATGCTACAACAATATTTTGATTTTACTATAAAACAACTGCAATAAATATTGAAGTCTGAAATCTTCTCAGTGCATTACAACTCTGTCTCACCTAAGCACAGTGTCAGCAAGACTGAAAGATTACTTCCTTTCTATAGATTGCTATAATTTTCCCTGATACAGCTTTTTTTCATAGCTGTTTTGTTTTTGCTTGTGAAACAGGGTGTTTTTTAGAGGATTCAGTTAAGAGTGCTTTTTAAATCTTGTCTTTCTATAATTTCAGAGAAAGAAGACAGCAAACGTCTTGCATGGTTGATTCCATTAAGATTTAACTAAGTATCTTAGCACCTTTATAATTTGATTATGCTCAGGAATATGTACTTTATTTAATTCATACCCAGCACATTTCAAATTCACTTCATTTTTATAGCAGAAAATAATAGAAGTATCTTTGAACAAGAAATCTAACTACTTTTTTGGTTTTTTGAGTTATATGTTTTAGTTTCTTTAAAAATTCTCCTATAATATTATCTAGGCTTCCTTACTTTTATGCAAGTATTCCAAATCACAAGTAAGCTTTTAAATGCAGTTCTTCAGAGGATTTCTTAATTTAAACTCTGAATTTAGAAAAGTAGTTGTCTTCTCATCTTCACAACTTCTGGAGAGCTGGCTCTAAATTTCTGCTGTGATGGTCTAGGTTATAGTTTAAGCATACCACATAATTCATTCTCTATAGAATAACGTTTTATTAAATGACTTTTTTGCTGTAAAAGCAACCATATTATCCCATAATGCTTTTCCCGTATTGTACCTGACGATGCAGGTTTACGAGTCTCAGAAAGTTATTCTGTGAAGGTTTCATTCAAATGTGTGTGTCAAGCTACAGGTTTTAAATCAGGTTGCCATCCAAAGTATTTAATTGCATCACAAGGTGGTGTAGGAATACACAATGCCTTCCACAGAACAATGCCCAACTGTCTTAGAAGGCATTGCGGTATTTGAAGTAAAAATACTTCAGGCCCTTGAGTACATAGAGTCTTTTTCTTGCAAAACTGGCTTTGACGTAGTTTGTGGTTCTGTTAACACATTCCTCTGCTCTGCCCAGTCAGAGAATCTTGATGTACTTTTAAAGTGAAGACTCTTCACAGTGTATAAATAGGTTACATTTTCATTTAAAAATGTTGTGTCCATGCCAAACGGCAGAAGTGGTCCTGTTGTTTGAGGAGACGCTGTGGATTTAGGTCAAGGCCTTTTTATTAGCTGGAAAGATTTGGTTGTTGGTTGGTGAACAATTTGTAGATTATTTACAACTTTCCACTGAAGACTTTATACAAAGAACTTCCAGTAACCAGACAGCAAGATAAAAATCACAAAAGCTTTAGTTTGAAGTGTATATAAACAAGTTTGGTTATTCTTGACCAAAGCGGATCTATAACACATAAATTTATTTTTCTACAGTGAAAACCAGGCATCTTTAAGTCAGTTAAAGACCAGTGGTAAACTCCAAACCAAAGCAGTATATTATTATAGATTTTAAGCATCATGGGTATACAAATTGCTTTAAGAAATGTGAGGGGAAGTTGGCTATGAATTAACATTGTAAAAATAAGTTATAATCATTTTCATGACTATTCTTGAATCTGACACCAGGCTCTTCAGTTTTTCCCCGTTGAAGCTGTTCCATATTACATGAACATTAATTCATTTTAAGTGAATTAAGAACTAGAATCATGGGTTGTCTCCATCTCATCTGTGACTTCTATGAAGAATTAACTTCTCTCAGTTCCTACCAGAAAACCCTTTCTGAAGTTAATAGATGTTCAAAATTCCCTTCCATCCATACTTCCACAGCTCCTGTTGGTTCTTTGGGCTACATTGTCTCAGTATTGGTTCAAAGAGTGAGATTCAACATGCATTTTGATGTTCTCATTCTTCAACCTGTAATGTAATTTGGCCTTTAAACTTCATTGCCAGCTTAACCAGCCTTTGCTGTAGCAGTAATTCATCACCAAAATTTCTAAGAGCTTTTATAACTCTTCAGAAGATCATCTGATATTGGCTTCTCAGAAAAGCCTAAATAGGACATCAGAACAAGTCCTACTTAAATTACTTCTCTATCAAATTACTTTGCCTACAAATTATCCCCTCTGTAGAGTGAGCCAAAAAACTCCCTCCTGAGTAAATAAAAGAGCAAAACGCTTCAGGCTTTTGCAGATGTAACAGAAATATCTGTTACACTGAAGGGGAAGCCTTCTATCACAGCTTGGGTTTACTTTGGGTTTTCTGTAGTGCAAAGGCACCTCCAGGCAAGAAGTGCCTGAGTAGGCTGAGTGAAGAGCACGTGAAAGGAAATGACTGGGTTGCTTTAACAGGAGGAAATAGGGGAAAAAGAGTCAGGTTGTGACTGACTAATGCCAGAGTTACATTGTCTAAAGATTCATTGATGAGGACACTTTAGAGTCTTTCTGATTTAAAATCTCAAATTTTGCTTTACAGGAAATATTAGCAAAAACTGTACGAGTAATGGGTGGTCAGATATTTTTCCTGACATCCTAAGTACTTGTGGATATAATGACTATGAAGATGATTATAAGGTATGAAAAATGCTTTTTCCATTCATTTTGATGCTGGTGTTCAGTACAGCTATCAGACATGTTCTGCCTCTAAATAACTCCCATTTTACTCAGACTCAATGAAAATCAGACTTAATGAATATTCTGTAGTAATTTTTGGTAGCATTGGTTGCAATATGCTTGAATTGCAGTTGTCTAATGAGATAAAATCAGAAATGTAGAATCCAGTAACTGAAATTCAAGGCTATAAACAGTTGGTAATTGCAGTAATGCATCTGTATTTCTAATATTGCAGTGTTACTCAGCTTGTGCACCATCTGTTTTGCATTGTGTTATTTCTAGAATATTCATAGTTTGTTATTTCAGAAGAATATCCAAAAGAATTTATTTCAAAACCGAATACTGTAATAATCTCTCAATAGTACATGCACCACTCGATTGCTGGTATGTGTTTAAGCTATAAGTAAAATAGAATTAATTTAGGTTATTGGAGTTTTTGCAGACTTATATTGGACTTTAAATTGCGTTAGCAACTGGAAGTGGTTCAGAAAGCTATCAAGGTATCTTAAATACACTATGCATGGGAAACAGAATTTGTTCCCTTTGCAGATATTATTTCCTGTTCTTCTTGTTGAGGGAAGGATTTCTTTCCATCATGTTTTACATATTTCTGTCTGTTTTCCTGCTGAGGCTAGCAGAGCAAGATTTTGTTTACAAGCATGAGCTCATAGTGTCAGTAAAACTCTTGTTACCCAAAACACGTTAAATCCTCTCATGAATAAAGATACTTGGCTGGTTGGGGTTTTTTTCTGGATTTCAGTATGCGTGGAATAGCTATAACAGATCTGTTCTGTCTGGTTTGCAGAGATGTGCACGCGGCTTTTGCCATCTCTGACTGTATTTAAAAGCCCAACTGTTATTGTAGTTGAAAACAGAGAATAAAGAAAATGGAGAGAATATGTTCTTTTCCCAACTTTTCTGAAGACACATTATAGAACATGTATCATCCGGCAGCTTGGGAACACACTTGCACTACAGCCATTTTAAACACTGTCATTCAACCCAGACATTGTCATGAGATGTGAAAATGGGTCAAGACATAAAAATTCAAATTAACGAAAGATAATGTTTCAAAGAGTGGGAAACAATTAGCAGATGAACTAGTATAATAGATAAGCAGTTCTTTTTGTTTGACATATTCATTAGTAATTTGAAGGAGGCAAATGAAAGGCAAATTGATTATACTTGCAGGAATTAACCTAGAGAATTGGAAATAGGAAGCACTAGTAACATTTATGAAAGCCTTGAAAAAATAAATGTGTGAGAACGAAAATCAGAAGAGAGATGTGGAAAGCAGGTACTGGAAAAAATACTTAGCAAGAGTACAATAGAGGCAATAACAGAGATACCATATGTCATAGAGACAACAGAAAAAAATGAAACATCGTGCAGTTGTAAGATTAGAGGAGACATTTGAGGTTCTGAACCAACCACCTGTTTACACAGAAAATGTTTTCTTGATTTTGTATCTTAGTGCTCAATGGTAGCACCTCAAACTGAAACCTTTACTCAGCATAAATCAATATACTTTGTTTGTTTGTTTTGACCTAGTGAAAACAGCTAAAAATAAAGTCCTAACACCTTAAATATGTCATATGTTATTTCTCTGCTGAAGAAACTGACATCAGCAGTTTACATTCATTTTACCTTCAAATTAAAACATTCAATTTTTATTCCATTTCAAATTGTATATTAGCAGATTATACAAAAAAAATATTTGCTTAACATTTTGAAATTAACAGTAAGTGCCTGATACAGCACCCTTGTTTTATTCTGTGTTAGATCTGTTAGTGTTTACTGGTCCTGCCATTATTTATAGGGGATCACTTTGATAAGTATGACTGTCCTGGTTTCAGCTGTGATAGAGTTAATTTTCTTCCTAGTAGCTGTTACAGGGTTGTGTTCTGAATTTAGTACAAGAATAATATTGATAACACAGTGATGTTTTAGCTGTTGCTAAGTAGTGCTTACCCGGAGTCAAGGACTTTTCAGATTCCCATGCCCTGCCAGTGAGCAGGTGCATGAGGAGCTGGGTGAGAGCAAAGCCAGGACAGCTGACCTGAACTGGCCAGAGAGATCTTCCATACATTGAACATCATGCCCAGAATATAAACTGCGAGGAGTTGGCTGGGAGTCACTCTCTGCTGATGGAGATGAGCTGGGCATTGGTCAGTGGGGGCTGAGCAATTGTGTCGGGCATTGCTTATGTTGTTATCCAACCCAGGTTTTACTCTTCCCAGTTCCCCTCCCCATCCCACAGAGCAGAGGGATGGGGAGGCAGGAGGCAGAGGGAGGGAGTGCTTGTGTGGTACTTTGCTGCCACTGGGGTTAAAGCACGACAGTGACGATGTCTGAACAAACTATTTGTGTGTTGTTTTACATCACAGTGTAGCTCTAAACCTTTTTCATGTATCTCCAACCTCTTTCCTCTAAGTCAACTGGTTACTGCCAAGCTTCAAGGTCAAGTTTTACGTTCATCTCAGGTATTCAAAAATTGTCTTCCCCCTCCCACCTTTTATATTTCTGTGGAGCTCAAGGCAGCACAATGGTAAAATAAACAGCTGGATTTGACCATGCTAGAAACACATGTCAAGGTGTGTTAACCCAGTTCAAGCCCCACTGCAACCTTTCTTGACATATTTTGACATCTTCTATCCAGACCGAACAAGCAGGAGTTATGTCCTAGCTGCCATCAGAGAGTGTTAAACTCTCTGTGTCAGCACTATTAATATACAGCAAGATGTCTGGTGAATGTAAAGCACTGAAATGTGTCCACTTTATTTAAAATAATGACCGAATCAGTTAATACAGCTTTGCTTAATCTTAGTGTGAATTGGCCTGAGATTTATTAGATCACACAAAAGCCTCACTGCAGACAAGTTACAGGCTGTGTGATTTGAATGTGTAGTGTGATACAAAGACAAATTCATGGAGAGAAGGATCCTCAGGGCTATTAAATGCGGTACTGCTGCAGCCTGTACATGAAGTAGCAGCATCCATGGAAGAAGGATTTCCCCATTTGTCCAGTTTCCTGAAGCGTTCACTCTCAGGCAGCTGTCAGAGATAACGTGCTGGGTGTGCTGCACACACACACACAGCCAGGGCAGGGCACTGAGGGCAGGGCTGGCACAAGTCTGTCCTGAGTGCCTGGAGCTGCCTGTAGAGAACAGGTGCACTAGTGCTGTCCGTGCAGTGCGTCACTGCATTGGTCTAATGGATTCTAAATTGCATCCTTGCCTCAATGAAATGGAACACGAGGCAGCCATCCACCAATGCTGTTTGCATGTGCCTGTAAGTCATGCTATATTTATTTGCATTATTCTGCATTTTTCATTACATTTTCCAAGAGGAATGATTAAGAGACAAGTACTCCTTAAACGCAAGATCTTCCACTGACTTCAAGTGAGGACTAGGACTGCATATTAGCTGATACTCTCTGCCCTCACAGAGGGAATTTGCCTTAATTGCAGGCTATTCAATAAACTGCAGAGTACCAGCATGTAATGAGAACGTTCAGATGCACAGGTACATCTGCTGATACACATTTGTGCAGAGAAATGTGGAAGTTCGTGCATTTATAAAGTTGTCGTTTCTCCCACTATGGTTAGGGGACTTTGAATAAGAAGACATTCTCACTGACATAATTAAAATTAATGATGCTACTATTATTAAGAGATACTTACGGCAATCCTGGTCTCGACTCTTTGGGGTGATCTTTAGACTTAGGGTGAGTTGGAGAAGAAATAACAGAAAAGGGATATGAATTACTTATAGGCAGATTATTAAATACTGTGAGAAACAGCAATTTTACTATGTCTTTTTAGTAAACTCTGTTTTTCTCTGCACCATTTAAAAATGTGTAGAAGTGTCTGATAGAAATTAATTTGACAAAAAGAAAGAATTAAGGTAATTTAGTCCACTCCTATTTGAATTTGCTCATTTCAGTATTTCTAAGGCACTGAACCCTTTTGCTAGGCCCAGTTCTAATTTTACATTGTACAGTTTAAGATTTTCTAATGCGTTCTTCTAGTATGAATATTCAAGTGTGAAATATACTCTGACACATGTATCATGAAAATTTAAGATCACAAATTTTAATACAGTTGTAAGCAGTTATATCTGTGAATAGTAGACTCTTACACAGAGTATTGCAGGAATCCTCTGGCCCACAGAAGAAACAAAATGAAGAGTCACTCGGGATGATAATGGTCATGAATTCTGAGCAATGATCAATTCTATTTCTGAGCAAATGAATAAAGAGGTGAGGGTTTCTCTTTTATGTTAAGGGTGACTTCTGCTCAACAGCAAAACTCCTTTGGACAAAGAATCAAGGCTCGACCTTTTTTTCCCAGTGTTTTGTCCTTCAGCACTGAGGTACCTTCTCACCCCTAGAGGTCCTTCCAAACCAAGGCTGAGGTTGAGAGATCCACTGGGTAATTGTCAGCTTTGCCTGGGAAGCTTCTGCGCTATTCTATAAATAAATAGAAGACTTCTGTCTCCTTTAACATAGTAGAAATAGCATGAAGCTAACTTTAAAGGAAACATGGGCAGAAGTAGGTGTCCTTTCTAAGCAGACAAAACGTGTGCCTTAAATTTTACGAAAAAATTTTTGAGTATAACACAAATTACACAAACCTGTACTACTCCAATTTATTTTCACAAGTGTGGGGGTTTGTACCCTTTTAAAACCTATTAACACTATGTAGCCACAAAAGAAGAGGAAACAATTTACAATTAGATTCTTAGAAAGCATTTACAATTTCTGTAAACATTCAAAATTTTTTTTTCCGAAAATCATAAGCCACTGATTTTTTCTGTGTCTAACCACTTATTGGGCTTAGTTTAGTGGTTGTGATTTTAATATTTTCCTCAGAACTTTAGAAATAAATTGTTGGGTTTCAGTTTTGGAATGAGTGTTGCTCAGAGAATCCCGTGAATATTTTGTAAAGGCCAATTGTTCTTACTGCTGTTGCAAAAGTACTGATTTTATTAGATTTGCAGAAAAGTTTGTCTTTTCAATTCCTTAATGGCGTTTCAGTTTCATGTGTATGACTCGAATCAGTTTATGCTTTGAATACAGCTGTAAAATCTAAAAGGCTTTTGATATTTCTTCTGTGTTAAAATATTTTAAAAATATCGTTTAGTTTGAAATTCTGTTTTACTCAATCCATACCTTTGTTGCAGTCATTTTGCTCCTGCCAGTCTTGCACGGTTTTCTTAATTTCAGAGGTTGAAGCAGAAGGTTAGTTGAGACCTGTCTAATTATGGTTCACTTGAGTGCTCAGAAAGAAACAAGATATGCCCATGCTACATAAAAGGCATGGATTTTTATGTGCCATCAGATCTGATATTGCTTTGCCTGCTTATTTTGCAGCAATACAATATAAATGGATTGTTTCTAAATGTACTAGATAAAATAAAGATCAATGACAAATATTTAATAGCTGTAACTAAGTCAATATTAATCTAATTAACTTCCTGTTTTCAGCTGCCATAGCACAATGTAGAATTTAGTTCTTTGTCTTTATAGGGGTCATGTGTATATTTAATTAACATATAATTTGAGAACACCATTTTCTAATTTTTTTGTTGAGTTACTAGGAGTTATAGAGGTCTTACAGGCAAATTAAGGCACTTCTGTTTACACTCCTACAGGAAATTTAAGTAGCAGCATGATTGCATCATCTTTGATGCTGAGTCTGATAAAGTGCTTCATGTTAATCATCTAAACCATTCTAATCAACTAAATTTTTTTTGAAAATCAAAACACCTGAATTTGAATAATTTTAATTTTTGATGTAGTGGATTAAAAATGGATTAGTGTTTACTTAGCTTTGCAACAGTTTGAGGAGCAGGGTAAATTTTTGATCAGTAGAAAATTTTAAAGCATTTAAGATTTCTGACCATTATAGCACTAAACCAGTAAAATTGCCTGAAAAGAAAATGCGTTCTTTTCCACCACTTCAAGTGTAGAATAGAGAATTATTAAAAACCTCTGTCATGTGATAAAATAATTTCAGCTGTGTAATTATTTCTTATATACCTCCCTGCAGCTATTTCACCTTCACCCTTTTGGCAAACCAGCAGGCAGATTCAGTGCTGCTGATCTCGACAGCTGCTGTGCTGGGCTGAGAGTACACAGGGTTCTTGCTTTGATTTTAGTCAGACTGTTTGTTGCAGGGGTCATGTGTGTGTACAGAATGCCAGAAACACTTTATTAAATAAAGTGGGTTTTTTTTCTAGAGGAAGACAACCTCTTCTGTTCTCCCTGGGAGAGAAGTGACGGGAGTCATTTTCCATGCAGGCTGCCTGGCAGTTGCTGTCAGGCTCCGAGGGCAGAGCTGGAGGCTGAATTGCAGGCACGGCTGTAGCAGTGTGGCTGGACAGCTGATGCTTTGGTAGTAAGTTCATATAGGGTTGCACTTTTTTCCCCCTTCATTTAAGACTTCTGAAATGAGATAGGTTCAATTTCAAAAGTTTCTGTCAATGGAGTTTTTCCTAAATCAAATCTAGAGAGATTTTTCAAGATGGTCTAGAATGATAAAAAAGTTAAACAAGTCCAGCTTTCTTGCTGGGCATGTTTCACTCAACCTGTTTCAGTTGGAACAGCTACTTTCTTTATGCCAAAGTACAAAGCACTCTCTTATTCCATAATCTAATGGCCAAAACATATTTAAAGTACTATTTTCAATTCTGTCATAACATCTGCCATGCAAGTTTGTTTATAGATGGGAATAACTTTGGTAGGTTTATGGAGTTTAATGCAATTTATGAATCTAGTCTAGTCTAGTCTAGTTGTAGTTACTAGACAATAGTTCCACTCCCAGCTTGGAAAGGTTTGTGGTGCCTTCAAAAATTGACAAGGTGAAGGATCTTTCGACTTCCAATGTGATGAACACACTGAGACACAGCTCTGACTGCCTCTACAGATGACATATGGCTTATATAGAGAGGCAGGGAAAATGTAAAGATAATATCACCTGTATTTCTTCCCTAGTGCTGGGGTCATTAGATACTTTCTAAGGACTAAAAACTTTCCATTTCCAAGTTGCTAATATCTAAAGCACAAGAGAACTGAAGTAAAGGATGTCTCTGGTGGGAAATCTTTACTGACTCAAGGGGTTTTCTGGACCATTCACCATGCCCTTTAGCAGATCCTTTTATTACTGACTTTGGAAACTCACTCTATTGACATAAAAATAATCTCAGAAATGCAGTTAGATAAATTTGTGTTGAATTCTGAGACTGCCTGTAAACTCATTTGAGCTCCTTTTCTTCTGAAATGTTTATGAACAATTTTTTTTAAATAACATCCTTCTTTTTTTTTGTTTTATATATTATTCTTTTGGTCTATTTGATGTCCTTGCAAACTGACAGCCTCCAAAACTGGCCATTCATCCACTTAATCACGAGCACCAAGAGGTTGTGAATTAGATATAAAATCTCCAGGAAGTTGTGGAGGCATTATTGCAGACAGGTCAGTCAAAAACCTTGTGCAGTGTGATTTATTGGTAAAAACAGCAGATCAGAATCAAGGCTTTACCATGGGAACACTTGTCTAACTGCAATTTCCCAATGATGCAATCTGGTCCTGAATAATTCCTATAAACACCTTAGCGCATCCATGTAAAAGCTACAGTGACCAAGGTGCATTAGAATCTGTAAATCAGTTGATTCTCTGTTCTTCCTTTATAGGAAGAAGGAAGTAGGATAGGTGTTGTGCCTATGACAGGAGTGAGGGGAGGAAAAGAATGTGGAAGGAGTGCAATTCATTCCGAAATGAAGATAGACAAAAATATGGAAAAAGTAAGCAAAGGCAATGCAGACTAAACATAGATAGAAGTTTGCTATACTTGGCACCAAACAATTTATATATTTCCTAAACAAAAGCTTCCAAGACAAGACAAACAATGAAGAAGAATATACAATCTCTGACTATATCTGGTGTGCCCAGACCTTTTAAAGGATTATTAACATAATAAAAGTACAATACATAGGTGAGACAATTACATGATAACACAAGTGGCCACTGTTTTATTAGCGGTGAACTTGTTGCATTGCAAATAGGTGCATCAGAAGAAGTGATCAGAAGACAATGAGCCCATATGATTTAGGATATTCCTTTGGTCAGCTGGGGTCACTGTCCCAGCTGTGACCCCTCCCAAACTCTTGTGCTCCCCCAGCCCTCACTGGTGGAGCAGTGTGAGAAGCAGGGAAGAGCAACTCTGTTCAGCAGTAGCTAAAACATTCCCGTATTATCAACATGATTTTCGTCACAAATCCAAACCAGCACCCTACAAGTTGCTGTGAAGGGAATCAACTCCATCCCAGACAAACTCAGGACCAGGGCCCAGCCCAAGTGTCAGCAGTGAGAGAGCAAGCACGGGGGAGTTTCTGAAAGAAGTGAGGAGGTGACAGGAGACAGTTTAATGCCTAGCCAGAGCAAACTAGTCTGGAGTACAGAGACAGTGGAACTTCCAGCGAAGTGTACAGCTGGGACAGTTTAGTCATCTGTTTAACAGCAGATGTGTGAGCTGGAATGTGTCAGTCTCACACACTTCTTGTGTCAGGGTTACTTCTCCTCCTTAGGCAAACCAAAGACTGTCTTCGGAGCAAATCTTATAATCAATTCACTTTGGTTGCTCAGCAGCAGAATGAACCTTGTAGCTGCTTTAAGATTTTTCTAGCACAATGAGAAACCTGTCTAGGAGGAAAGAGGTCATTTCTACTGGGCACTGCAAATAGCCAAGACATAATTTACCTCAGAAGTCCAGGTTTGGGTGCTTCCCTTTTGAAGGCTAAAAAAATAAATATAAATTACAGGAGGCCAATGGTTACTTTAACATGTCAGGATTTGCTAAGCCACATCGTAGTTCCCCAAGATAAGAAGATGGGAGAAAGGCAAAGTGGCCTTTGTGCACTCTTAGTAGGTGGTGTGTGTGGCTTTAGGACACCTGGGGAGACACCTGTGTCTGCTCTGCAGTGATGTGATGTCGAACATCACTGTTACTTTTAAAAGTGTATCTCTAGAAATCAATTTTTTTCCATGAAAGTGAAAAAGAAATATTTCATTCAGCATTAACAAAATTGAACAATGTTTCTGAAATTGTTTTCAAACACAATTCTAAAAATATTTTTTTCAAAATTCACATAACTTCACAGAAAATCAGTTCTGAAGAACTGCTCTTCAATTCCCTGCTAGAATGTCAGAATTATTCTCCCCAGGTCAGCTCATTTTTGAGCAGCTCTAAAAACTCTGCCTACAGACAAGCTCTGCACCTCACCCCTACACTTCTGAATTTGGCTTCTGTCGTAGCAAAGGAACATCAGCCAGTCTCCACGCCATTTTTGGGGAATATAGCGCTAAACAGTTTCCCAGCACTAATTAGAGAAGGGCATCGAGAACACTACGAATGCTCTGTGCACCTTCTCCCGTTTATTCAGCCTGACCTGTTCTGCAAACCAGTAGAAAAAGGCAGCTCCAATAAACAACAACATTCTGGCAGCCCCATTTCCCCATTAACAGTATTCTGGAAGAAATCTTATTTCCTGATCTTGTGCACATCAGGAGTTGCAAATACAGTATAAAGCTTAGAAATGATACACAGCAGTTCTACAACATGCTCTTGTTACCACCTTGTTGGCATTTGCAGACCCCATTTCTACTGAGTATACAAATAGAAGCCTGAATCGTCTCTAAATCAAAAAGTTCTTCACATCCACCCTGTAAATATGGCAGACTTGAGAGAGATAAATTTCATTTGCAAAAAAAAAGTCTCAATGGCAATAATTCTGAGCTCAGTATTCCACTCAGAAACATTTGACTACTCAGAGTCCTGTTTAGCAAACACAGGGTTCACATGGACATCCATAGAAGGGCAAATGTTTGTACACTCTGAGCGGCTACACTTGAATTAGTCACTGTGGGGCCTCTTCATTGTCTGTAGAAATAGATCCAAAGAAGTCCATGTTGACTGCTGACATAGATACAAGTGCTTCCTAGAAGGCCCTGTGAAGAGACCTCACATTGCCTAGATGTTTGTATTTGCAGTGTGGACACCTCCTGCTCAGTGAAACAGAGCCTATGATTCATACCCACAGAGTGTCCCTGGGAGTCTAGTAGAGCTCTGCAAAATATACAGCAGATTCTTTAAAGAGAGCAATTAATTAATGGTGTAGGGTTTACTGTTTCAAACAGCAAAGGATATCAATTAAAAAGAAAAGAAAAAAAAAGACGATATTTATTTAGGATTTTATCTGAGGAACTCTCTTATGGTCATTCTGATAGCACTGGAAACTTTGCTAAGTCCATATTTTGCTTCTTTATCTCTGCAGTAAATTAAAATTAAAACAAACAAACCATTAACATGTCAGGACTATTGTTGAAAAGGCCATCACAGCTTACTTCTCCAACAGAAAAGAGACTTCTGCTTCCAGGCACTGTGCACATCACTTTCAGCCCCTGAGAAGCTTGAAAGTCGCTATGAATGCACTTAGGATCTCTGGCAGTTTTTCCCCATATTTTTCCCCTTTAACCCTATCTGCAATAGTGCAGTTGCAAGATTCTTCATTTCATTTCACATTTCATCTTTCCCATATCCGTTTAACGTGCAAAGTGAATATTTGGCTAATTTCATCATGAATCAGGATTGCTAAAATTACCTCTTTCCTTGGCCTTCTAAATGTTAAGTAAGTAAATAAATTCAGATATTTGCATTTCTTTTTGCTTCATTAGTTTATTTAAAAAACTTTGCTTCCTTGCTGCTTTTTGCAAACATCATTTGAGAAGGTTGGTGGTAACCTTGTGCACTAAATACTGAAATTCTGTCTGTTATACATAGCACATTGCTACTAAATCCTTTAATTCCATAACATAATAAAAAAAACTTTACAGTTTTCATATTTTACCTAGCTTGAGTGGAAACTAATGTCAGCCTAATGATTTTGTTGTAGGCATAAATGAAGGAGCAGACTAATTCTGAGAATATTTAGCACTCTCTTCCTTGATGCTGTAATTCAGAGTAGGGCTTAAATGCAATATGTAGCTGGTAAATTTTCAGATAAATGCAGTTAATCAGCGGACTCTGCATTTCAGCCTGCTTTTTTCTGTTGAAGAATTTCCTTTCCAAGTTTTAGCAGATAACTTTACTAAAGAAAGAAAGGGTTGTTTCGGCTCACAGTTTAGTAAAGTATTTGAATATTTAGAGTACTAAATTAAGGGGACTTAAACATGTCTTTAAAATTAAATTCATGTATAAATGCATTACAAAGTTCACTAGAGCAGAAGGACTGAGAAATTATCCCCTTTAGAGATAATGTGTTCTTTAACTGGCTCATTCTTCCCAGTTTGATTGTGTTTATGGAGGTTTATGAATCTGATGCTTTCTTTGACCTCATTGACATGGTATAATCAACTGGAATGGTACCAGCTTGTGTGTCTAAATCCTGAGTTCCTGAGGCTGAATTTTCTACTGAAGTCAATTAGTTTGAGATGCTACATTGCAAAAATGTGTTGGAATAGAGACATAACATTTTCATCATATACTGTAGAGCAAAGAGTGAAAATAATACTATAGCCTTCAGAGCTATTTAATGGTCAATTATATCACTTCACAGTCAATTTTACATATCAGTAAGTAGTTTCTGCATATATATTTTTCTGTGCAGGTCAACTTCTATGTGAGGGTGAAAGCAATTTATACCCTTGGACACAGCGTGTCTCTGATTGCTCTTACAACAGGAAGTATAATTCTTTGCCTTTTCAGGTATGTATTTTTCATGGGCAAACTAACAATGATAAGACGGCATTAACTGTTATCCGACTGCTCAGATATTTAGAAAATGCGTTGGTTTTACACTTTTCTCAGTAAAACAGCTGACAATAATGTAATGCTGACTTGTTTTTTGCTAGCAATGATAATATTCAGAAGTTTCAAAGCACTTTACAAATTTACAGACATTACAGCTCATGTAAGACAGAATAGTCATTTAGGAATGGATTATGTAAAGCATTTCCTATTTGATTATGAAAATCAACACCTTGAATTGCTCTTGAGAATTATTAGGATGCTGGTTGCAACTCTGGGCAAGTGGGCAGCCATATTTTGCAGAAGCTTCTGAGTAGTCTCCAGGGATCCTGAAGGTAATCAAAGGGGTTGTAAATCACAGAATCACCTTCAAGATCATCTAGTCCAGCCATCAACTTAGCAATTACTTACCAATTATCCCTAAACCATCTCCCCATGGCACCTCCTGAATGCTTTTAGAGGCAGTGACTCCACCACCTCCCTGGGCAACTTATTCCAATGCCTGGCACTCTTTCAGTAAGAATTTGTTTTCAAATATCTGATCTGAACCTCCCCTGTTGCAGCTTAAAGGCCATTCCCTCTCATCCCTTCTCTTGAGTCGTGGCAGCAGACTCTGGGCCCCACCTCACCGCAAACAACAAATAATACGTAGAGTCCAGCACGTTATTTGCCAGAGCCTCATTCCTCTCACGAACTGCTCCTATGTTGGCATGGACTGTGCGGCAGCAGGGACGAGCCTCAGGCTCTGCAGCTGATCACGGTATCAGCTACGAGCACATGAAAGGCGAAATTGTTGAGTGGGGAAAGGAGAGTTGTTTCTGAAAGTTTCCATGCATTTTTTTGCATTTCTTCCTAAGAGCTGGGCTTCATCTTAACCTTTAGAAGTACATTTCATGGGTTCCTACTATTAATATCTCTAAATTACACACTTACAAGCTTCTCAAAAGAAAAGGATTTTATATCTGGCTAATCTTTTAGTCTCAACACAAAGACATAAAAATGTGAATATCTGTAAATACTTTGACAAACTAAACTGACAGCATTTTTCAAGTTACTGTGGTGCCACTCCCCACATAATACTCTATGTACTTACTATAATTAAAGCTAATTGGTAACTTTCCAGCACATCATTTTCCTGTTGGAGGTTCAGGCACATTCATACTTCTTCCAACTTAATTTATAAACAAGAAAGCTAATAATTTTGGGTTAGTCAAAAGAAGTTGCTTTGCCCTTCTTCGAATGAAAGTTTCTACTTTTTCATTTTGAATGTGTAAGAATTAATATATCATGAAGTTTTGGAAAAGTGAAAATTGAAATCCTTGAAAATAAATAGCATTTTTCAGATGTTTTAAAACAGGTTGGTTTGTTCCAAGTCAGAATGAAAATAAATTGTAGAACAGCATATTTCTGCATGACATTATAGATCTTACTGTACTTCCTTTGGGATCTCTCCTGTATAACAAAACCTTAAAAGTCAGTTTCTCTGATATGTATTTCTTAACAAGGAGAAAAATATGAATCTCTGTCATTTCTATAAGATATGCTGTCATGTGCATCTACTGTCTCTAAATGTTCCTCACATGGTAGTTTTGTATTATGAGGGAATCAAATGAATAAGCATGAAAGCTATGGTTTCTGTTACAGAACAGAATTTCTTTTTTCTTCTGAAACACCATGCATATCCCAAATAATATAACTTTCTTGCCCACTACTTCAAAAATATTGGTTTGACAGCCTTGTATATACCCAACATTTATTATTTCAGGTACTGAATGGGATGAATAACTCATCATCTACGTTAGTTACTCAAGAAGATTAGTTTCCTCCCGTTTGCAGCTTGCATCTATTTCTGAATTCCATAGGAACATACAATGCAGTCCAACATGAAAGTGGTATTTCAGTTTTTTCTCGGAATCAGTTTCAGCAAAGGACATGCACGACCAGAGCAATCACTGGATTTTTGACAACTGCTCCAGGTTCAGCTTGGTATTATGTCCTTTGCCAAACTAGGGGCTAGCAAGGTGGATCTGTTATTTATTTGCCTGCATTCACTGTCACTATCCCTGCTTTAGTAGTTTCAGAATGGATGTTTAATAAACAGAATAGTGTTTAATAAAAATCAAAGGTGGGAGACTACTTGGAAGTTGCTGCTGTGCACTGCCAGAACATTCTATCACACCTTCACTCTCACTGCCTTCTAAAATGCCTTGGCTTCTGGCCTGTTTCAAAGTGCAGTTCAAGGTGCTGGGTTTGACCACAAAAACCTCTCAGTAGTTTGCTTTCTGGGGATTTGCTATAAAAAGAATCTTTTCAATGGGAAGATCTTGAAGGGGATGCGCTTTAAGTGAAAAGCCCTCAATTTATAGCTTGCTTCCCCTGAGCACTCATCACTTACTTGGAATCCTTAATCTGTTGTTTGTTTGTCAAGCTTTCACATGGCTGATGGAGAAGAGAACTTTGACATTTCAGTAGAAAGGATAGGCAGACAAATGTTTTGAATGCATTTTTTAATTACTCCTGCATACACTCACATCCTAGGATGAAAAGCTATTACATAGCAAAATGCAGAAGTTAAATAAAATAATGAAAGCAGAAAATAGTAGGTGACAGCACGTCTGAAATATATCCAAGATAATCAAAGTTTTATTTTCAAGAAAAAACGTGGAATAAGTGCACACACAGAAGGATATAATATATGTTTATTGCCAGCTTATGTTAAAATGTGGGAGAAATACCACTGGGATCATTAGTCTGTGATACTGAACAGGAGTGAGAGATAAAAGAAAACAGCATGACAGCACTGATAAAATGACAGAGAAGGAAAGGGTAGGCTCTTGTGCAGAGTTCATATTACTCAGAAATATTCACAGAGTAATAGAAGTCTGTTCAACAGTTTCTGCATCATAATCTAAAATGCCTGTTTTTAAATCTCTCCTTAGAAAACTTCATTGTACTCGGAACTACATCCATCTGAACCTGTTTCTCTCTTTCATTCTAAGAGCCATCTCTGTTTTAGTCAAGGATGATATTCTCTATTCCAGCTCCAACACAGCTCATTGTCCAGAGGATCAGACCTCATGGGTAAGAAACATTGTTTGCTACCTGGTGTAATACTGTGTTGTCAGTAAATTTTCCTCCCTGGTCCTTTAAATAGTTTGGAATATCACACTGTTAGTGTAGACAATTCTGCAGAGGATATAATGACTAGCAGAACGGTCTGTTAGAAGCAGACAAAGAAGGTTGCAGCACAAAGTAGGCGACATTGATGTTGTTTGAATGTCCATGAAGGGACAACTTGTCGTCTGCCAAGGCAAATCATAACCAGCCACAGTGCAGAATAAATACGGCCACTGCGTTAGGCAGCTGGGAGAGCTGAAGGCAAGCAGGAGTGTGATCAGCTGGGAGCGATTAAAGGCAGCTGGTCTGGAAGTGTTCCAGCAGCTTTATCAGGGGACCAGGAATTGGACAGGTAACAATGGAGGGAGAGAAATAACTCAGGAAATTAAACATTTTGCAGGAGTTGTCTTCATTAACTCCTCTGTACTTTCAGATCATGACAGAAATGTTGTCATCTCCATTTTTGGCAAGCTAATGTGTTTTACTGAATTTTCATGGACAGAGATAAAACATCTCAAGTCTGGCTATTAAAAAACTGACCACTATATGATATTCCCCATTCTCTGCCCCTGTTGTTTCAGTCAAGAATACCTCCTGATTTTAATTTACTACAATTTAAGCTTGTTAATAAAAAATGGAAGGAGTTCTTTCCATCTCGATGAAGCCATTTTGCTCCAAATTGTGAAGTTCTTAACAAGACATCTTAACACCATACCAAGCTGTATGTAGAAATTCATCATCTGGAATATTTATAATGGAGAAAAGTAGGAACTGAGTTAGTAGACCCCAAGTAGGTAAACTTGTTAGTAGACAAACTGCCATGACTAATCAAAAGTCCTTGAAAGATTATTCAATTGACTCTCAGAATACTACTTGATTTCTGCAATTTCACTTATTCTTCAGTTGTTCTTGGCTACAAAGCCTCATTTCTTCCTATTTGAAAATGTCCAATTTTGTGGACTGTTGAATAATCTCAGTTGTATTATCCTTGGGATGATCTGACACCAGGCTGGCAAGGCTGTTCCGTCTTGCACTGGCTGGGTGCTGCCTTTCATACACAGCAGCGCACGGGGTTTGGCCCTTTTGTCACGTGTGTGTGTGTGTTGTTCCACAGTCCTGCTGCACGCACGGAAGTCTGAAAAGCACACAGTCCATAGGGCATTGTAACTGGCTCCTGGATCCGAATTACATGGAGTATTCATTTTGGCTAACTTCACTGACAGATACCTTCACTGCTCAGCATCTGCAAACACAGCTGACACAGGACTGTCTGCAGGAGGAAGGGAAAATATTTTGCTGAGGGGTTCTGCTATGTTAATGGAGAATGTACTACAAGGAACTATTGGAATTTATAAGAGATTACAAAAATTATAGACTTTGCTAATCTGGAAGTGATAACCATAAAAGCAAATTTCAGATGGCTTTTTGAAATGTTTAATTTTATCCATGGTACATTTTCTGGCCCATTGCTGGCGTGCAATGGAGATCCCTTCAGTAGGTACAAAGTCCAGAGGAAGGTGAGCCGTACAAACGAGACCACTGCCCTAAGCTTTTTCTCTGGGCTTCTGTCTTTCTCAGTGCAGTTCATCTCTTCTGCTTTAAGGCTTTCTCTGGACTTGCCTGTCTCTCTTCATGAGCTGTATAAGGAGGTAGCTGGCTAGTAGGCAGCTAGCTTTGACCAGAAACCTGGCTTGTAGGCAGCTAAAATTAGGTGAAATTAATTCAAGCCTTGGTACAGTTACTTAGTTGTCTGTATAGGCATGTACACAGGCATGAATATGGGCGTGTGTGTTACCTGGGAGGCACTGAGGTATCTGAGGCACCATAAGGATATGAAGAAGTATCTCTCATGAGGTCTATGCCCTTCTGACTTAGCAGCTGGGGACTGCATCTCACTTCTTAATGGACATCAGTGTTCAGAGAGAGGAATCCATTGCTAAATTAGTAAGTTACCTGCTCAGGTATCAGGTGTACTTGGCATTTTAACTGAAACAGTGGAGCCGTGAAGGGTATTTAGAAGGGAGAAGTGAGTAAAGCCAGGAGAAACTCAAGATTTTATTTGGTCCGGTTTGTTTAGCCTGCTACTTTCACCATATCATCACATTTCTCAGCACATTCTCAGCAGAAACATTTCCATATTCAATTCTCACATCCCAGATTCCTGCTGGGAAGCACCGAAAGTAGCAACAGGCAGCACCATGGAACATCAGCAGCACAGACATCCGAAAATTAGTTCTGAAAAGCAGGACCCAGACTATAAGTATCATTTTATGATACAAGCCTACATGTTTTGTTAGTTAAGGAACACTAAAGCATTTTCTAAAGGGAAGACATGATTTTTAAAAGTCCAGTCAACTTTTTCTTCTAGTGCTACTTAAAGTATTCATCATGTAAAGTTACATTTTTCACTCGGTTTCCCATTTAGCCTTGAAAAATTCACAAAGCAGTTTCTTTGTTAATTTTTGCTATGTTAAGAAGCCAGCTGGGATTGTAATATATTATTAGCCTCCTAATAGATGATAATTTAATCTAATAGCCATTCATTAACAAACTGTTGCAAATGTGTGCATTTATTGATAACTACCTTATTTTTCAATATTTGTGCTAGGAAGTTTTCAACATTTCTGAGTGAATTTGCAATGACAGCCACATAGCTATTTCATTAATAGTTCATTTTCTTTCTATATATGCAGTAACATTTGCAATGTCCCCATTTGAGTAAACTGAAGAAAAAAAAGCTTCTACTGGACCTGGGTTACTAATGTGATACAAAAAGCTAAGATCTGTAGGCTATAGTAATAACAGGATAATACAGCGTCTTTCCTGCAACAAATTTGATGCCTATTCTCATATTTCAGGTGGGCTGCAAGGCAATTTTGGTATTTTTTCAGTATGGTGTTATGGCAAACTTTTACTGGCTCTTAGTTGAAGGACTTTACCTCCACATCCTCCTTGTGCTAATATTCTCCCCCAACAGACACTTCACAATCTACCTGCTGATAGGATGGGGTAAGAACTTAAACATCATCCAATAATGTTCTTCCTTCTGTCTGTATGTATTAGTCAGGTTCCATATTTCATTCCAAGCTAGTCCTGCCGTTTCTGTTGGGTGACTCCTCAGACTCACAGGTTGCCCACTTCAGCTCCAGCACAGGTCACAGCCACTGTGGCACAGGAGAGAGCAGGCACAGAACTGCTGGGGCATAACTGCTCCCTGCCCTCTGCCAGTCTGCACCATGCCCAGGGGTGGGTCAGGATATAGGAAAGTGCAAGGACTGCCACCACAAAACTTCTGATTCAGGTGACCTCGTTTGGGAGTAAAAATAAAATTTAGCTGCAAAGCCATGAGCTATACTACACTATTTGCCTTTTTGAAAAACGACATGATTTTGTTCATCTGTTTTTAAATACATGTATTCCTTTCACTTAAAGAAAGTGCAACGATATTTATTTGTAGCACTTTAAAACTTCCAGTAATAGATGATCATAAAACATTTAGGGGTTTCTGGGAAATGGGAATAAACCAGTGTGTGGACAAGGTTCCTTATGAAATGATTTATACTTGGATTTCATGTTGCAGTCCTTGGAAGTGCATTGGTAATGTATAAGTTGTATCTGTCTTCCTGTAAGTCACTCTGACAGCTTGCAAGAAACCTAAGAGAGGCATGGGGTTTGTGTATTAGTCATTATGGCTGCATTTTTGTAAGAAATATATCCACTTCTCTGCAGTCATTGTGATACATTACTGACATGATATAGCTTGTCAGATGTGCCTCTCCTCCATTCACGGAACTGTTTATAAATGCTGTGTATTTGGGGAATAATTGATTACTAGCGGGCTGAACCGTTTTTGTGAACTTATGTTTTTGTGATCATGCTCTTTGGCATTTTTCAGGAATTCCTACCATATTCATTATTACCTGGACAGTGACACGGATCATTTTAGAGGACACTGGGTAAGTGTGTGTGGGAAATAAAGCTTAAAGCTTCCAACTGTGCCAGTACAATCCTTGCCTTGTATATGGTGGTGTTCACACAAGGGTGGTGTGCTGTTCTGAAGGGGATGAGCACAGAACTGAAAATTTAGATAAAGGTGATAAAGGGACAGGCATCTGGGAGCTCCTCAGTGTAAGTTTATTCTTGCTGTAAGTCGCTGGGCGTTCTAATTTGCTAACTAGCAACTCAAATAATTGAAGTCTAGATAACTTTAGGTATATCTAAATTATATTCCCAGAAGCGATGTGATGTAAATGTATGTTAGATGCATGAAATCAGATAAAACTATAGGTAACTAGAGCTGGGCCTGGCTCCTGGCATGGGAAGGGGAACTGAGGATTTTGTAGGAAGATCAGACTTGATGCTTCTGCTGGCCACGAGGAATGAGAGAACATTCCTAGCTAGGGAGACAAACAGTTTTCACAGTCCTGTTTTGCCAAACTAACTAATATTTTGCAATTGATTCTGTAATTAAAATGAAAAATTATATCCTACATAGTTTCAAGGCTTGTTTTGCAAGACCTCTAAGAGTGTAAACTGAAGGCAAACTCCTTTTTCCTTTGTCATTATAATTATAGAGGAACTCTGAAGGATAATTAATCTTTAATATGAGTAACCTTTCAGAGCACTTTGCATATTTGGACCAAAAGTGCTGAGCCCACAGTGAAAATTAAATATTCAGTTTTTTGGACAAAGTTTCAGGTTCAATCTCACATTTTTCTAAACCAGTTCCAGCCATTTGTAACCTAAATATCCCACAAGAAATTATGTCACTTCAGTTGTATCTGTCAGTTGCTTTAGGACTTCCAAAGGCCAGTGTTCTCCATGATGTCTAATGGTACAGCCTGGTGTGCGTGATGTTTCAGCTGATTTCACAGAATCACAGAATGGTTTGAACTGGAAGGGGCTTTCAAGATTATTTAGTTTCAACTCCCCCTGCCATGGGCCCACTAGACCAGGTGACTCAGAGCCCCATCCAGTCTGGCCTTGAACACTTCTAGGGATGGGCATCCACAATTTCTCTGGGCAACCTGTTCCAGTGCCTCATTACCCTCAGAGCAATGCACCCTGAGTCCTGTGCCCAGGTCACATCAAGAAAGACATTTTGAGGTGCCAGAGTGTGTCCAGAGAAGGGTAATAAAGCTGGTTCTAGACTATAAGTCATATGAGGAGCGTTTGAGGGAGCTGGGGGTGTTTAGTCTGGAGGAAAGAAAGCTCAGGAGAGACCTTGTCACTCTCTACAAATGCCTGAAAGGAGGTTGTAGCCAGGTGGGGGTCAGTCTCTTCTGCCAGGCAACAAGCGACAGGATGAGAGGACGTACTCTCAAGTTGCACCAGGAAAGGTTCAGGTTAGACATGAGGAAGAATTTCTTCAAGGAAAGGATTGTCAAGCATTGGAATGGACTTCCCAGGGAGGTGGTGGTGGGGTCACCATCCCTGGATGTGGCACTTAGTGCCATGGTCTAGTTGACAAGGTGGTGGTGATCAGTCAGCGATTGGACTCGATCTTGTAGTCTTTTCCAGCCTGAATGATTCTGCAATTCTGTAAGTATTCTGAAAGAATTCTGAAAGAATTCTTCATAACATCTAAATCTCTCCCCTTTTAGTTTAAAACTGTCCCCCCCTTGTCCTATGACTACATGCCCTGGTAAAAAGTCTCTCTCCCTCTTTCTTATAAGCCCCCTTTAAGTGCTGAAAGCTCACAATGAGGTCTCCTGAGAGCCTTGTCTTCTGCAGGCTGAGCAGCCCCAGCTCTCTCAGCCTGTCTTTGAAGGAGAGGTGCTTCAGCCCTCTGACCATCTTCATGGCCTCCTCTGGACCAGCTCAAACAGGTCCACATCTTTCTTATGCTGAGGGCTCCACACCTGGCTGCAGTGTTTCAAGTGGGGAAAAGGAGTATGCATATTAAAACAGGAAATAAAACTAAAAGCAGGGAACAATTGAATGCCAAATTCTAGGCTAGAACAGGCATTGTTTTAGTGTTCTTTGACTTGTATGTAAGAAATAATTCTTCTCATAGGTCTTACTTGCCAGATGATATTAATGTCAACATCTTTTTCCCTCTTTTTTTTTTTTTATAGTTGCTGGGATACAAATGAGCATGGTGGTCCCTGGTGGGTTATACGAATACCAATTTTAATTTCTATTATAGTAAGTAAACTTTGAAGCATGAATTATAGATCTGTTCAGCATTCTGCAGTGCATATAGCCATTATTCTTTACTGCTAGTTACAGATAGGCAAGAATTCTGCTTTAATGAAAAGAAATTGTGCTGTAGGAGAAAGTTAAACAGATGCCAAGGCCATTAAAATTTGTTGCCTTCAAAATTTATCTGGCTCCTATTAAATGAGCAGTTGCTTTTATTTGTATGTTGTTCTTTCTTTAATATCTCTCCTGTTTATGAGCCTGGAGGAAGCAAAAATCTAATTATAGTTTCCAATGAATTGAAGATTTGATTTTGTGTGTAAATAGATAGTCCTGCAATTGAGAATCTGATATTATTGCAGTCATAAAAAACTATGGCTTGTATATCTTTCTTTAATTGGTAGCCTACTGAAATATATATTGAACATTAAATATTTGCAAAGTAATACCATTTGAGAATGTTTCACAGGGCTTTTCCTGTGTGGAGCTCATTAGAATTGCTAGGGCAGTATAAATAATAATCCTGTTCAGTTTAATGACTGTGTAATAAACTTTGGGCATAATATACGATGGATATAAGTCCATTTCTGAAAACAGTCAGAGTGTAAATTAATATATTTTAGGTACACTTGCCTCATTTTTAACATTGTAGGCAGAAAAATTAGGGGGTTATTAGATTTCACAATATTTCAAAAGCTCCAATTACTTTTGGACTTGTCTTTCAATCTGTACCTGCTGAAAACCATTTTGAGAGAACTGCCTACCATCTTCATCAGAGTGAATTCTGCAGTTTTAAAAGAAAGCAGAGCAGGCATCTGTGTGAAATGACATAAGGTAAGGACTCACAGAAAAGATATTTTATGCTATGAAGAAATGGACATGCAACAGAACTGCAGCACGAAGGGAACACCTGGACCGCAAAGGAGCTGGAGAACGGGGAGTGATCCAGAGTGAAGAAAATCTGCTGAAAGATAAATGCAAAACAAACCAGCTGGTGTTTACAGAAAGGTACAGGTCTGTTCTCTGGATGCTCAGTTTAAAGAGCTATGTGCAAAGAGCTGAGACTTCATGTGTGAGAGAGCAGTGTTTCTCCGAAGCAGTCCTAGCCCTGAAAATGGAAGCTATGCCAGGTCACACTGGAAGTCCTGAATTGAAGCTGGGTCTTGGCAAAGACTGGGAAATGAGCTGTGAATTAAGAAAATGGAGTACTCCAAGTCAAGAAGCAAGAGAGGGTCACACTCTCCCTGGGCTTCCAGTTGCGAATCCACGTAACAATTTAGGACAGTGACTACAGCAAGTCACATCCAGCATCCCATCCTGCCAGGAAACCTGTCTGCACCTGCAGTTTGGGGGTTTTCAAAGACTGTTGCCAGCCAGCCCGAGCTGGTGGGCACACGGAGGTGCTCCGACAGCACCAACACAGCGCGGCAGAAAACAGGCAAGAGGTCTGGCGGTGCAGAGGCCGGTGTGTTCTGGTGGGAGGGACGTGACTTACTGCTCGGTTGACTTGTCTGACTTGATAAACGTTTCTTCGTGCTGCATATTGGGCGGAGAAGTAAGAAATCACCATTATATCTGTTTGCTTTGCAGGTGAATTTTATACTTTTCATTAGCATTATAAGAATCTTACTGCAGAAGTTAAGATCTCCAGATGTTGGAGGGAATGACCAGTCACAGTACAAGTGAGTCCTATTTTTTGATATTATAGGCAGAATCAAAATAATCTCTGTGAGGTTTCATCTCCTGAAATCTACTACCAACAATTGCTGTGATAATATAATTGTATTAAATTCAGAACTACTTTTAGATATGGTTTATCGCTGTGCTGAAATATAGAAGAATATATTTTTGTCAAACATTAAATTGAATAAAAAATAATCAATTTCATAAAGACCAAAAAGTTATTCTTGAATTTTGGGTTTAAAAGATGAATTAATATGTTGATAAAAAGTATATGGAGACTAATATCTTTCTTTTGATGTATAAATACTTCATTTTGACATAATAAAAGTTTCAAGATCAAAACATTTTGCTTCAACCTCTTAAAAACTTTCTTTTAAAATTTTTAATTTCTAAAATACTTTTTGTTGTAGTACTTGCATGCATTTTAAGAGCTGAAAAGAAGCTATATTGTTCCCAGAAAGTTAAAAATTAAGTGTAAAATTTTATATTAATTTAAAATATCATCCTGATTTTTCTAGAGGAAGAGTTGTGTCTGATTTAGATCAATTTCATTTCTGTTTATGGTTTCTTCTCTTTTTTGTTTTGGTTTGAACATCAAATCCTAATGTCTCTTGTTGGATATTGAGGGACAATTCAAATACATTGCTAAATGGGTTTTGTTCTTTATTATATTGCCATATGAGTTATTGTTGTTTATTACAATACCTGCTGGATACTGTAACCCACAATCAAAAGTCTATTCTAGTAGGTTTTATTTTAAACCTCAGATGCAAAGATTGAGTTTGATGCTTCACGGTGCCAACATGATGCTTCAATGACAAACCCTAACATGAACACTGAAAATTCAAAACCGTGCAAGTGCCCTTTGACAATGTGCTCCTGCATAACACCTTTTTTTCATTTAAAAAACACTGAATTCCTGTCCTAAATATAAAAGGTGATGTGCTGAAGAAAAGAATACATTTAAAGCTGAGAGAAGTAAAACTTTATGTGGTGGTATTTATGTACTTTTTCAAAATGAGGCATTCCTTTCCTTTCAGTCCCATCATTTTCCACAGTTTACCATAGCACTTGATAGTATGAAATGTTCACATTATTAGCAACCTTGTCCTTCGTTATTCAGTCCTGGGAACTCTTTGCTGTTGGCATTTGATTGCCTGGTTGAGTTTGTGTGGTCTTGAGCTGATACCCATGGAAAGCAGATTAACCTCCTCAAGAAACAGTGCATCTACAGGGCAAATTAAAGGTCTGGAAAGCTCACTTTTAAAACTTCAAATGCATTTTCTAAAATGCAGATAAAAATAAGGCTATTTTGTCTGTCCCTTCACTAAAATGTAAGTGCAGTATAGAGAAAGCGACATCAGCTAGACAAAAATTATTAAAACAAGAATGGAGTGAAAATGAAATAGAAATCTAAAATGAATACCACTCATTCAAGTCACCATTTTTCTTCCCTTCCTTTAAACCTGCTTGTACCTGGTTCCGTTCTTTCTGTTACTCATTTTGCTTTTGCAGTGAATAAGGTTAAGTTCAAATAAAACCAGTTTTCCATTTCACTTGGGAAACCAGGAAATTTGCTGCTGGTGTCATCTCCTCCAGCTGTAAATGAATTTCTTCTGCTAAGGAAATCCTATTTGTATTTCTTACTGGTATCACCTTTAGATGTGAGGGGTTTACTATTCTTGAGAAACTTTGCTGTCAGAATTGATTATTTCCACACAAACTGATGCAGCCTCTGGGACATTATGAACAAAGCAAGGCCATGAAGACTGACACAGAAAAAAATAAAACTGCCTGAAATACCTTGAATTTTCTGTAAAATACATGAATTCGCAACAGCAGCCTTTCATTGTGGAATTGAGTTACATTCATCAAGACAGTGATGAATTATGGAACTCAACATCGTAACTTCTTGAATTTTATCTGATACCAGAACTACATAATCATGCATGACTGGGCCTGTATATTATATAAAACTGATGTTATTAGAGTGAAGTGACAGATAAGATATAATTAGCAATGTATCATTTCAGTAGTTTCACAGGCAGTTTGTCAGAGCTGCTCTCCTTAGTCATTTAAAGTTCTCCTTCTTTAATTTCCATAGTGTCTTCTGCTAAAACGTGTTATGCAATTAACAACACTGAAAATTAGTTAATGATATATGCTTAATACCATCAGAAAAGCTATGAAATTTTAGTATTTGGGGGTAAGTCTGAAATTGCTCATGAAAATCTCACAGCTGAGATTATTCTGAAATGCATTTCCTGGGTACTGTCTGCATGCTGTGCATGTGCAATGACAAACTTACCATACAATCACACATTGAAAGAAAATTAACCACAATTAACTTCAAAAGAGAGAGTTTACCTTCCACACATGAGGAACTGTGGGTATGGCTTTGCAGGAAGGCATCATTCCTTTCCACTCTGAGCTTTTCATGCCAGGTAGAAACATGCCTTGAGAGGTCTGGTGGCAGCTCATGGCACATTGTGGAATGCGGCAGTGGAACCACACACCCAAAGCCCGTGCCGTGGAACCAGGCTGGGCAGTGAAACAACCACAGCACAGGACGGTCCTACACCCCACTGCTCTACAGAGGGCAACTGCAAAAGGGACTTCTGGTTTAAAGAGGCCTTTTACCCGCTTTTGGAAGAGTGTAAGTTCGGTGAGATCAAACATAACACGGAATTTGACATGTCAGTTTATGACCTGACTGTGGGGCTAATCTCATAGCACCCCTGAAAGGAAAACAATTTGTAATAAATTACTGTTTATAAGTCTGAAGTCATATGAAGTGTTCGTAAATGACATTGCATCCCAGTAAAACAAGAGCTTATCATTAATTTTCAACTTTTTCTCTTCTTTTTGCCCAGGAGACTTGCAAAATCCACCTTGTTGCTTATTCCATTATTTGGAGTTCACTACACAGTGTTTGCTCTATTTCCTGACCGCAGTTCCAATAATTATAAAATAATCTTTGAGTTGTGTTTGGGATCTTTTCAGGTAAGTTTTACGGTTTTTATTCAAATTTGTTTTTATTGACCTAGGTTGGTACTGCCTACTAACTAAGGAATATTGTCTCTTTCCAGGGATTGATTGTTGCAGTCCTGTATTGTTTTTTGAACAGTGAAGTAAGTCTCACCTTTCCTACTGAAAATGTTAAATATTGTTTTCAGTAAAAATGTAAGTGCCCCTGTAATTCCACTCTGATACATGAAGCTATTTTAGATGATGTTTGCATTCTTATTTATAGAATATAAATGCAACAGTTTCCCTGCAACAGGAGAAAGTGTAGTTGGGTGAAGAGTTTTAAGAGCTGTTAAAAATCTAAATCCTTGCAAACTGAGGTTTTGATGTTGCCTGTTATTTAACAAGATCTAGTCTAGCTCTGTTCGAAGAGATGTGGATTGTGCAAGTGAGGTGCAACAAGTCTAGAAATTTACCCAAACCATTTAGTAAGTATTTTGGCGTGATCTTCAGACAGTATCCAGCCCCCAGAACAGCAGCAGATTTATCACAAGTGTTCAGCATGTGGCAGCTCTCCTAATCTAAAATGAGAAAGATACAAGGAATTCCTATTGAAGTCAGCCACTGTTCAGCACCTGACAGGAGGAATCTGTCTGAAGAAGATGCCTGCCTGCACAGGGAAGTGACATTCAGTTCTCCTGAGTGCTATTGTGGTCTTCAATACCATGAGATGCCTAATTTTTGGGCTAATAATTTGAATCTGTGTTTTAAGTGCATGTGATTAATAGCTAGATACCAAAAATTAATGTTGCAGCACAAGTGATACAAAACTGATTTTGAAAGTGGCCCTGAGGCATCACCTCACAGACAGTGAAGACTCAGTCTTTGCCTCAGTCTTGTAATCCTTCTAAAAACTGATTTGATACTCTAGAGGAAAGGGATGATGCCAAAAATGGGACATGAGCTGGCAATGTGCACTTGCAGACCAGAAAGCCAAATGTGTTCTGCATCTAAAGAAGGCATGGCCAGCAGGGTGGGAGAGGTGATTGTCACGAGTAGAAGACATGGAGCTGCTGGAGTGAGTCCAGAGGAGGGCCACAAAAAATCTTCAGTCACCGGAACTCCTCTCCTACGAAGACAGGCTGAGGGACTTGGGATCGTTCAGCCTGGAGAAGGGAAGGCTCTGGGGACATTTTATAGCAGCCTTCCAGTACGTACAGGGGGTAGTACAAGGAAGAGGGTGAAAGACTTTTTAGCAGGGCCTGTAGTGAAGGGACAAGGGATAACAGTTTTAAACTGAAATGTGGTAAATTTACATTTCATGTAAGGAAGAAATCTTTTCCATGAGGGTGGTAGAGACACTGAAAGAGGTTGCCCAGAGAAGCTGTAGATTCCCTATTGCTGGAAGTGCTCAAGGCCGGTTTGGATGGGGCTTGGAGCAACCTGGTCTTGTGGAAGGTGTCCCTCCCCATGGCAAGGGGGCAAAACAAGGTGAACTTTAAGATCCCTTTCAACCCAAACCATACCATGATTCTACTCCTAGAGGTCCCCATTTGACAGCCAATGCACATGGGAAAGTTCCTCACATAAAAGAACGTTTTCAGCTCATATTGTGCATTTTCTTTTTAACACAGGTGCAGGGGGAGCTGAAACGGAAGTGGCGGAGTTTGTGCTGGAAGCAAACAGCAGGAAGGGATTACAGACTCCACAGCTCCTCCATTTCTCGGAATGGATCAGAAAGTGTTTCTCAGCTCCACCGGAATTCAAGGGCTCACTCATTTATGCAGACAGAGACCACCATGATATAAATGAGCGAGGTCCCCCAATATATGGAAAACTGTGGGATATATCATTCATTATGCAGCTTGATGTGATATTTTATAAAATGTACAGTTTAGTGCTTTGCTTTTCTAAATGTTGGTATTTGAGGAATTGGTTTGTGCAGCCAACCCGTTAATAACAGAGAAATCTGCCCCGTGGATGCTTTCTGTTTTGTTTATGTGGTATTCATAGTAATTCTGATGTTCTCTTGCATTACACAAGAATTCAGAAGCTCATTTTCCATAATGGTCCCTTTACCTTCAAACGTGGCTCCAAGATTGGTATCCTGCTCAATGCAGACTGCTTTGGCACAGGTTGTAAGGGTTAAGATGGGAAGCAAGAACAATTCTTACACTTTATTTATATTTAAGGAAACATTTACTTCCTTAAGGATTAGGAAATTCTTTTCTAAGTATGAAAAGTACAGCAAAAATAAAGAATTCCAAGACTATAATTAACCGCAGTGGGAGTTCAGTGTGCTAATCCAGGAAATCATGAACATTATTTATACGGAGGGGGAAAGGTAGCACTTCTTGGCTAATTGTATAAATTTCAGAGATTACTTTCTACAGAATTTAATTCTAATCCTGTTGTTACTTTCAAAAGTGCCTAGTTTAATGTTTAGGTGCAGAAAGTAGGGCTACCTTCACACAGTCCATACAGAAAAGATGACTATAATAGTTTTGATTAAAACTTCAGCATTTTCCAATAGTGCTGTTCCAATCACCAGTTGTTCTCTTCTGTTTAAAGTGAGATTTTTCTGTTGATCTTTCTTTAAGCAATTTCTGAAGAGGTGTTTTATTGCTGAAGCAACCTCACATAGGAATAACAGCCTTGGATAGAATATTACCCATTGAAAATACCATTTTTGTATAGTATTTTCATTGAAATATGTCTCTAGAACTGCCTACCTGGCAGCTAAAACAAGGAATATTGGAATGAAGTTACAACTCATATTTAAGGAATAATGTGAATTCTTTTAATTTTATTCAATTCTGTATCTGTCTGAGATGATTTAACATTTAGTCCTGACAGTGATTCTAAAAAAAAAAAAAAAATAGCCAGAATCCATAAAAATTACCATAAAAGGCAGAAAGAAGGAACTCTCAGCAATGCCAAGTCTCTTATGTAGCCACATATTAAAAAAAAAAAAAAGATAGAACTCAGAGAGTCTTACAAAAATATACAGAACATTTGCACTCTGTAAAAGAAATAAGCCAAAAGACTTTTACTTCCTGTGTTACTTTTAGCCATATCCACTCTTCATAACAAGTGGGAATAATACATATTGGCATGAGTAGCTCCATAAAAGCAATTGCCCTGTTATTTCAGACAACAGATTGTATGAAGCTAGAAGAATTTAAAGTCTTGTCAGAGAAAGGCAAGAGCAGCATGAAGGGCATGTCTTGGCAGGCATATATGTACATTCTTAAAATACTACCAGTGCTGGGAATATTGTCAGCAGCTGTCAAAGTGTCCCTACAACTCTTGGTGTGATTTAATCAACTGTGATCTATCAGTCCAACACAATTTTTTTGAATGAGATTACCCTGAAGAGATAAAAAGTTTTCTCAGACCAAAGACAGAAAGGGCCCCATGGCTCTCATAAGTACTGAAGAACAGGTAACAGGGTAAATGTTGCATGACACCATCTTTACCCAGTAGGTTTCGTTTGAGTTTAATAATAATAACTTGACAAATTGTTACTTTGCCAAATTTGACTTTAAAGAGGTTATTGATCACCTCCAGTCATTGAGAGTGTTTTCTGCTGTCACACGGTGAAGTATCTGTGAGATTCTGGACAGAAGTGGGCTGCCCAAATGCAGTCCCATGGGCCTAAAGATATGCCCTTACATAGGTATTTAAACTAAATATATTCCCAAAGACTTTAGATTGAGAAGCCACTGGAAAACTGTAGTATTTTTCCTGGATCTCTGAACAGCCTTGTCACAAACTCTAAATTGCAAATATATTAAGAGCCACTGGAGCTTTGGTGGTTCCTTCCATACCCAAATTAAAGAAGTCTGTGCACTTCAGGCTTCTTTGTCTGAAGTGGCATTGTGACTACTCGGCTCCCTGAGGTGTGATGTGCAGGATGTTCTTTTTTCCCCAAATTTCAAGAGCAGAAAGGCACATGTGACAAGCATTCAAGTGTGTTCATCTTTTTACTTAAATGAGGTTATATGAGTGAGTTGACACACAGACAGAATGATGGTGCAGAAACAGGGGTTTCAAGCAATCATTTCCATCACTCTGTTTTGCATGATGCATCACCAATTATACGTGTTTATAATACATTGTATCCTAGAGAAACCCATCTTTGTTCTAATTAGATGAGCATGGAGAAAATCTGCATTTTAATTATTTCTGGATTATAAAACAGAAAAGCCTTGATAAGAAAATACATTTTAAGTTGCAACAAAAGAGCATTGTGTCCTTTAACAGGGTGCAGATGCATTTGGACTCAATTCTGCTTTTCATGTAAGGTGCAATGTCATGTGAAACAATGAAGCTGCACAGAGAGTATCACTAAGTCTGTAAAGGACTATGTAGACATGCAAAGTAGGGAATTAAATGCTCTTGTTCTGTGCTGTGGTGACTCTTAAGAGTCAAAAGAACAACGCAAAGAAACATCATTTGCCTTCTGTCATCCCCAAATCTAGATTTTGTTCAATCCCAGCAGCATCAGGGAGGAAGCAGAAGCTGCAAACAGGTGTATCCTTTCTCCTCACAGTCTTGTCACATAGTTTTCCTCCCTTTCCCTATTCATTTACTGATTTCTCCCTTCCGTGGCATCATGGTCCAAGCTGAGTTGTAAAGTCTTCAGAGCAGGAAACCTGGTTTTTTTGTCCCCAATGAAAAGCCAGTAGCACACCTGTAGTTACTGAACAGGAATGATAATACAGTTCACTCTCTGATACTGTAGTTAATTGTACTCCATTTTCCTTGGAGGCACCACTCATTACGAGTGATTTCTGTCAGCATTACCTGCTGCTGATGCATGAGGAGCACAGTGACAGTTTGCTCTCCAGTGCTTACCATGATTAAAATCTAAATATATAGCAGACACTGACTTAAATTTTCCTCTGCTGATTCAATTTCAGCCAGGTGCTCCATAAATGCGGGTGAAATTCATCTGCCATGGCTTCTGTATCTAAAAGCTGGATGTCTGTCTCTGTGCTAAAGACTCTTTTTTAAGTGCCTTCCATAGTCATCTTAGGGAAATGGGCACTAGTTGAAGATGTTCATTCCATGTTCAGCTGGGCATTGAAGGTGGGTAAGCTGGACCACCTTTTCTTTTCTGTATTTACTATAAAATGAGCCCAGGGCAGCTGGCTGGTACTTAGATTAATCACTCTACATCTGAAATGAGGTAAGATGGATCTCACCAGAAGAGATCATTCAGTTACCTGGGTAATATTATCCAGATACTCCTTTTTAAGCCATTAACTTGGATTGGCCAAAGTTATCCTCCAAGAAATGTGCCTGGTCTTCAGTCTTCAACAAATATTGTTTTGGATTACGTGTTTGGCTTTTTACCTTTCGTAGAGGCATCATGTGCTAAAAGAAAAGTGCTTTAGACTACTAGAAGTTTTCTTTGTGTTTTGAAAATCACTCCTTAAATCATGCCTTGGTTTCCTCTCTGAGAAACTAAACACGTCAAATATTTTCAATTCTAGCAGGGAGTCATTTTCTCAAATATTCTTCCTGATCCTCTTTTGCACCCCATTTCATTCATAATAGCTTTGGCCAAGAGAAGCACAGAAAAAAATTCAGTATCTCCTGCTTTAGGAGATGCACACACCATTGACCATATTTCTCACTCCCACTTGCAGATCACCTGGGCATACCTCTAAAATCACCTGGGGATGGGTGTTGGGGGCAACGAGCTGAAGAACTGCCCAGGTTAAGCATGCATTGGGACTGTGCTGTAGCAGCAATAGCTAAATGGTGGCAAACAGCATTACAAAAAGCTTTTTATGGTCAAGTTGGAGGCAGCCTACCCCACGCTGTAGCATCTACTTTGTGTTTTTATTCATCCCAGACAGGCTTCCCTTTAGCCTTTAACATGATGAAGGGGAAGGCAACAGACACAGCCCCTCAGCAAACCAGAGACGCTGTCTGGGACAGATTTATGAAAGGAGGCATTGCCAGGTGCATGTGTCACTCACTCTGTGTGTAAGGACTAAGATGAATCATCTGCATCATTTGCCTCCTATTTTTATGTTTTCAAAAACATCTTCTGTTGACTCTGAATTTACCCAGTTCAGCAAAGCAGTTCACTCTATACAAATTTTTTTCAGGCATCCCTAATGAAAAATCAAGCCCTAAATATGTCTGGTAAAAAGGAAGAACCGGCAAGTAACCTGCAGAGAAACATGCTGTGTGTAAAAGGGTTATTGTCCAAGCAGTTACTCTCTGTGCATAGTGATACAGGAAATACTTTTACTAACAAAAGTACCTTCATGTTACCATGAGTGCCTATAAAAGTTGTGGCCTGTCAGTACTACCCTGATGTGACCAAACAGCGGAAGTTAATATGCAGTGCTATTCTCTTGATAGAAAAAAAAAAATAGAAAAAGAAGTGTTCTAACATGTATGTTACAAGAGTACATCAGGATAATGTTAAAAAGGAGCATTCTGTGGTGTGCTTTAACCACTCTGTGTTGAATCTGGTTCTGCCCAGTCATAACAGTATGTAGTTAAATCTAAGTCAGTAACACTTCCATTGTCAGCCAGAACAGTGACTGAAATGTCCCAACTCCCTCTATTTCTCAAAGCACTGTAATAAGTTTATGATAACTTGCAGCTTTTTTTGTCCTGGCACATTAGTATGAGTATTACTTTGAAATTTTCTTTTGTCATCTTTGTTCATAACTTTTTATCTGTCAAGTATGGTAAAAATTAAAATTATGTAAATGAATGTGATTATTTTTTACAAAATGTACAGACTATGATGTTGTATAGATTAATGTGTGTAAATAGATTTCATACTGTAATTCACTATACTTTTCTTCTGGTTTTGCTCTTGTTCTTTTCTGGTTTCAGTTTTTAATGTCACATACCTACCAGCCTTCTCTGAAATGTTATATATAAAGCTGTGAACAAGTAAGTGTTTACATCTTTATGCTATTAGAGATAATAGTAGTTAATAACACCATAACAGACTGAAGAAGAATCAGAGAATAAAAATTTTAAAAGTTTTGCACAAAAATTCTGGGGTTTATGTTTAAAAAAACATAGTGTGTAATTATGCAGTTTTCTTATTGATTCAGTGGGTCAAGGCCATGCTGAAGGATGTGGCCAAGTTAATACTTACTTTTTAATTAAGCAGCTGTAAGACACACATGTTAAAGAAAAACAGACCCTGAGATATCAAGACACTGACATACTCCACCGAGGAATATGCAGCCTCCTATAATCTAGATGTGCTTCCAGGGGCATGAGAATGGCACACACACAGGGCAGACCTGGGTGATCCCATATGCTTACGTCAACACCTCTGTGGCCAGCAGCTATTTTTCACTTACTATGGCTTGCTTAAAACATGATTGCCCAGTTATCTGTCAGAAGCACAGTATAGTGAGTGGAGCTAGAACAAAGGAAAGCTGTGAAATTCCTCCTGTAGAGGCACCATCATATCTCTCGTTTTTCTTCCCTAAAACTAATGGGAATGGGAACAGGGAAGAGACTGGCAGTGGTGCGGAGAGAGGTGAGTACTTGTGGAGGAGGAGGTGGCACCTCCCGGGCAGTGCCTGCCCTGGAAGCAATGCCATCAGAGACAAACAATGAATCCCTGTTTTGCTGTCTCTCAGGGACCAGAGAGTCTGTCCCTTCCTGTGTGTATCTGTATGTGTCACAGAAGCTGCATCACACAGAGGGCTCTTTTGACCCTTTGGGAGACCAGAGCTCTCATCCTCTCTCACCTTATGTCTGTGATTGTATGAGCTGCATCTGTCTGGACCCTTCTGCAATCAATAGCATGTCTGCAAAGCACTTCAGTGTCCTCACCCACATGCGTGTCCTCTCTCCCTCATTGCTAAAGGGGTGGCCCCACAACCAGATGACCTTGATGTCTGCAGGTGAGCTGCTCTAGAGCGGACCAGTGTAAACCTGCAGGAGAACCAGGGGGCAGATGAGCAGGGACACCGGCAACTGGGCAGATTCCCATCAGTTCTGGCAACAGCACCTGCAGGTTTCCATGGCAAGTCTGAGTCCTGTTAAATGCAGACATTTGATCCCTTACAAAAGTTCTGGATAACAGCTAGAGAAAGGGTTATCCTCAGAATAAAAGCAAAACTCTGTGTATTGGGGAGAGGAAGAGTAAGAGAAACAGAGAAGAGAAACACTCCAGAAACAGCTTAGAGAAGCAAACCCTTCTAAGACAGTTTGGTCACACTTGGCAGTGCTGGCTGCAGGAGTCTCTTAGCTCTGTGCTGGTAAACACTGGCCCACGTGAGGTGTGAATACAGCACAAAGCTCCATTCTCTCTGATTGCATCAAGGAGCTTCTAACTGGGACATTTGAAGAAGTAAAGGAGATCAGTGGCTGGGATGGTGAAAAAAATCAGAAAACTGTCTTCCCTTCGCCGTTTCCAGTGCTGTTCCCAATTCTGCTTGTACCCGGGCAGAGTTTTACATGACAGAGTGGTAGCGTAAAAGGGGATTTACAGAGAGCACGAGGAGGAACAGGGCACTCAGTGAAAGGTCTGAGAGTCCGTGCTCGGGAAAGACAGCCACCTGCCCCAGTGTTCAGTCTGCTGCCTAAGGGCTGAGCTCTACTGCAGGGACTCTGGCAGGACAGAGGTCATTCCAGGGTGCAAAGGGGATTCCTTGGGCTGCACAACGCTATGGAGTTAATACAACGTGCTAAATAATCAGCCCCCATGCGCCCAACTGAGTAAAATAAAATGTTTTTGTTGATTAAGTTCTATATAATTGTATTTTTATATCCTTATATATGTATGTTAATATCCTTACCTTTACTTAACATAGACTGCGATATCTTGAGTTAGCTGACAGGCAATTTAGGTTAACTATTATGTCAAATCATTTAATAAGTATATGTTGCATCAGAACACTAAATAAGTTGTATCAAACTAGTTATAGATTTTTCACACAGGACAGATAAATATTTTTTTAGTAATATCCTACAGAATATATTCAGTGCCCCAGGATATTCCATTAAATATGAATATTGGATTTGGAAGACAACAGAAATCTAAATGAAGAACTGTGCTTTATGCTGAAGCTCTCCTGTATTTCTGAGCTGGTGCCTCTGTAATTGAGAGAGCTTCTCAACACAATCCTGTTAAGCTGTGAAATTCCCTGTTCAGAAAGGCTTTATTTAGCAATAGCCCTTGGCCACTGCTTATCCCTGGTTTCCTGCTTACATTCTTCACCTGCTCTTAATTAGTGCCTTGGGCTTTGCCTGCATGTCTCTGTAGGATATGAAAAAGTACTCTGCAAATAATGAGGGAATCAGTAAGCAAGTTTATAACTGTATAATTAATAATGGATCCCAACTACTAGGGGACATTTTGTTATACAGAACTGCATTCATGAGAAGCAATTTGAAAATTAAAATATAATCTGAGTAATGCACAAAATTGTGCTGTGGAGGATGATTGTGCCTTAGCCAGGTGATGAATTGGACAATTTAATCATTCCTGTAGATTATAGCTTCTGTTATTCAGATAAATGCCAAAATAATATGGCCTGTTTTAAAAGCCACTGAACTGGAACTTATTACTCAACAATAAAAATAGGAAGAAAAACACTTTCCCTCAGACAGCATCTTTGAAAAATCATTTTCATTTTGCCTATGAAGACCATAACATCCTGTTTCTTGGATTAGGACAATAATTTATCAATTTAGACCCTGCAAAGTACCATTTTGTCTTGAAACATATGGATTTAATATTGTTAATAAGCTTTTTAAAAAATCCTTTAAAAGCCCAGCATATAAAAATCCTTTAAAATCCCAGTTTACCTTGTTCAGGGCACAGCTCTGGTCACTTGTCCTGGTGCTCCAAATGTGAGCTGAGTGTGGTTTGAAAGACGTGGCCAATATTAGTTTTTTTGTCATTTAGGCCTAGTTCATTTCAATCTAACTTTATCCATCTCAGTTAAGTGTTCTATTTGTAATTCCTATTTTTGACTGAATGCAAAGCCAAAAATCCAGCCCAAGCACTGATCCTGCCTCCGGGATAATTCGTGTCCTCGCCCTGGCAGTGCTGCTGCTGCTCCCACATCATTTCCCTCTCACTGGCAGTCTGGCAGGGCTGTGCTACAGATATGTTGAGCTTTTCCCACTCTTTCATCTGCTTACAAAATCTGAATCTTAATTTAAGCCTGGTGATCCCTGCTTTTATTGTCCCGCTCCCATGACATTCAGTAGGAAGACACTTACTTTACAACCCTCTCTCAGGTTCACTGCAGAGTAATATTGAATTTATAGCAATGCTTTGAAACATCCTAGTAAGGAGGGGGAAAGTTTTGTTTAAAAGGATTACAGTTGAGTAACAACTGTTCTTGGATGCACAAAAATCAGCAGGAGGAGATTTTTATGGTTCTACTCCCTATGGAAATTTACATACAAGTCAGATATTGACTGGCATCACATAAACTGAAGCTAGAAGTTAGAAAGTTGTTTGCAATCACCAGGGGAGCGAGGTTTTGAAAAAGCCTCATGGCATCTAAGGGAAATTTCACTTTTAGATTCCTGTTTATATGGCTTATGGGGAGTAATGTGGTATGAGTCTAAAGCAGCAGGGGATCAGACTTCATGACCCATGCACTTATACTTCCTACATTCACATCAGACTATGGGATCTTAATTGCATTAATATGTCCAAAGTTTTTGAAAGAAAAAAGAAAAGCTAGGAAAAAAGTTACAAACTATTACAAATCTGAGAGTTTAGACAGAAGAATTAGTCACAAAAATCATTAGGTTTTGATCTGTTGTCAATTGCTACCATAAAACGCGCTATTAATGCTATTTCAGTCACTTGTTTCAGCTGTAGCCTCAGTCTGATGTGGCTCCATTGTGCCTGGATGAATGGAAACTGCTGTGACATAGATACTTGGGAAGAAATGTGAGCACTATAAAGAGAGTTTTAATCTCAGTTCATCTTCTCCCTCTATTGTGCTCTGTATTCATCCCCAGACTAGAAAAGTTCTTCCAATTACCTATTCATATACTGGTCCATGAATAGTATAACTGTACTTCTATATATGTTCTCCAAATGTCTGGGCTGAATAGTTTATTTCCACTGAGTTGTAATTATTCATCTCAGCATTTGGCAGTGTTTTCAAATGGTTTTAACTCTCCTCATGCAATGTGTCATCAGGCTTAAAAAATAGAGATTTCTTTGGACAATCTGGATACTGAAATATTTGGTTGGCTCATGGGGTGGAAAATGGCTTCTGACCTTCACAACTAACTTGTAGTCAACTGCTTTAGCACATTTTAAAAATTCAGGTTCATGCAACATGATTAAATAAAAGAAAAACATCAAGAAAAAGGAAGAGAAGTTGGGGGATAAATTGGGTTCAAAACTAGGATCTAACTTTGAGAAAATACATTTATACTGTAGGAGGATGGAAGTGAGAGGGGAAGGTTGGTTTAGGGAGGCCACATGTAGAAGAAAGTGGGTGGAGAAAGGATTGTGATAGGAAAGCAAGAGCTCTGCTGAAGATCCCATTTGAGTCAATCACTACTTGAGGACCATTTTCATTAGGAACTGTGAATGATCCTCCAAATATTTTCCATTGTGTATGAGTGAAGCTAAACTAGAACCTAAATTTTCAGAAACATGCACTATATGTCAAACCTGAGCAGTTTTGCTCCAGTTTGCAGCTAAGATATATAGTCTGAAAATGTCTTCAGGTACATACATCTATCACTGATGGTCTACATTTCCATCCTCCTACATAGAAATTTTCCACATTTTTGATGACATTAAGGCTATTTTTTTCCTTTCTACATATGAAAAAGTGAAAGTATTTCTGAGTAAATAATAGAATTGAGAAGCACTGATTCATACCAAAGTATTTTTACACCAATAAGTCAATAGGGCAATACATTTGGGAGGCTTTTTATATAAATTATGACTCTTGGTTTCATTACCAAACTCAAACACTGTGGCCATAACTATGTCAGCTGATGGGTTATGTTTGCTGTGATTCACAAACCAAAATCAGTAATGGAAAAATAATATTTTCTATACTTTCATATGGCTTGAAGTATTTCCCCCGTATCAGAGATTTTTTTTTTTAAACCCAGCATATCTTTATTCTATGAGTCACCCAAACCAAAACATGACAATTTTGGCTTTCATTCTTTCACTGGTGTCCAGTTTGTACCTATTTAATGGCAAATGATTCACTAACAGTACAATCCCACTAGCTGGCAGACTGCTAACCATCAAAGGATGGCTCAAAACCAGCTAAAATGAATGTCAGGTTTTGAGGATGATTCATTAATTTGCCTTTCAGTTTTCTACTTGAAAACGATAAACATTTTGTTTCTTTATTGATACAGCTTAAAGTTTGCCATCTGCCTTTGTGAAGCCATACATTTCAGACATGCTAAGTCAAATTCCTGCAAGGTAACCTATGACCCATCCCAGCCTCAACTCTGTCACTGCTATTCCTGACAGATTCATTCAATCTGTTCTTCATGTGCCTCAGCAACAGGCACTAAACAATCTTTTAACAAGGCAGAAATCTTGTCAGGGAAGATGTTTGTCACAAGCTTTGGCTGGTGAAACACGGATGCTTTGTGTACAATTTTTCCTCAAGTGGGATTCACAGATGTCGTGGTATCATAGTAGTTCTTTGCAGGAAAATAGTTGTTGCTCTAAAATAAGTCTTCTGCAATGTGTTTTAGTTCATCTTCTGCAGTGGCCAAAACCCAAAAGCACCTGGATGTCTGTTTACCATAAAGTTATACTGCTTTAAATATTCAAATTTTGAACTACTGCGTTGTTCTATCTGCTGGGGGTTTACAAGTGTCAGACCAGGCAGGAATATGTACCCATCTCCTGCAAAGGCACCACATTCTCTCAGGCCCATTCAGCCATGGAGCTGAAAACATTTCGAGCTTTAAACCTGTATTTAAATCCTAAAACATCAGCAGAACTTAAGACTCTGGTCTGGTGTTTTGCTGATCATAAGCACACTTTAGAGCAACACTGCTTGTTCTTCCCAGCTTATTCTTCAGGGTGCCCATTGTGTAAATTATATATGATCTTGGGAACCCCTTACCACTACTTAGCCATCTTATAGCATGTTTGTAGCTCATCTTCTGCATTTCCCCAGGATGCAGGTTCTTCTCTTGCAACATTGTGAATATTTTATGGTGTATGTGTTTTATCTGCAATTTATATGGACGTGTTTGCTGACATTGGTCTGCACCTTATTACGGTCTCTGGATACATTTTAGTAATTGTTATGGCAGGAGGAAAACCAGATCAGAGCTAGAGCTGAGATAAGGCAGTCATGACACCCCTCAGGGAAGAAAACAGGCTGGAACTCTAAGCTAAGAGGGCAAGTGCCAAGGCAGGGAGCTGGGAGACCAAAGCTTGTCAACATGCTGCAGAAATGAGACTTGAGCACCCCCATTGTCATGGGCAGAGCCAAGGACACACCACCAGAGCCTCCCACAGATCCTAGTGATCTTGGCAGTGACATAAATTGACACCCCACTGGAAGAGCGAAAGGGAAGGGCTTGGATCAGCTACCCCAGGAGCTCTTTCAAAGGCTTTAGTTGACTTATTTCAGTGGGTGATTAAAACCACAGCAACCTCATCTGGGGCTGTCACACAGCAGTGCAGTCAGCTCCAGACTTGCAGGATGACCTCCCAGTTGTGGATTCCAGCAGGATCTCTGGCTCATACATCAGAAAATCTCGCTATCGTTGCTCAAGTTTTCTGTTTATTCTTCCAGATATCTCCTTGCAAATGTTTGGTTTAACTCCTGTTATGGTATTTCAAGTACTGAACTGACTTAATTATGGATCTGATAAATGGCTAGAGAATATCATGGGGTTTACTTAAATCAAGACGGCTTTTATCATGGTTAATTACTAAGAACTTGAACTTGAGAGAGTTGATGTAGCACTACTTGGATTTTTCTACAAGGCCTACAACTATGTTACAGTGGAAGAAGAGAGCCTGAGTAAATTAAAAACAGCCTCAGAATCGGAGGATACAGAACCAGCCAACATGCAGATGGCCATTAGTCCTGATTTTGTTTCTTCTCTTCTTGGTGAATAATAACTTGGAGCAAGCTTCTAGCTGAGTTTCAACTGACAGTAAACAAGTAAACATACAAGTCTATCTCGGTCCCAGTATTGTTTAGCATTCCTTAAAAATTAGCAATTGTAATGTAGATGAGAAATTCAAACAAGTGAAGAGAGGAGCCCACTATATTTTCCTTGTAACCTCCAGCACAAACCTATTTTTTAAAACTGTTACATGTTGTGGACAGACAATAAGAATAATAATCTATAACGCTACTGGTACAGAAGAGTAATTGTGAATAACATTTACATGAATTCCTGCTTCTTTCTACAGACTTGTTTCCCATACATAGTTTTTTCATCTTTTTGCCTCCAACCCAATCCCCAGCAACATTGCTTGCAATTTATCACATTTAGTTTAGTACCAAATTAACAAAATCCAGAGATGATGGCTCAACACTGAAAAACTGGATGTAATTCACTGACACAGGACACTGGATTAGTGCAGAAGTTTCTGTGTAATTGATCATTGCACTTGAGAATGGTACAGTGTATTTAAAGTACTTAAGGATCTCTACCAAGTCTCACACCATCCAAATGAGATAATTGTTGCTAAAGCCATGGCTTTGATGAGGAAAAGTAAGGAAGCTAGAACTTGTGACTTTCCCAAGTCAACAGCAATATCAGTGATGGAAAAACACAGATTTGCCTACAGATAAAATTAGTGTTCTACAAATAGACAACTATATGGGCTTAAAAGTGAGGGCTGACTTTCTGTTTATCTGTATAGTGTCAAATAATCATAAATTTACTTCAAACACCATTTTACTTCAAGAATTGTTCAACTGGATTCTATGAGATGTCACTACAACAGGAAATAATTGGTGTCCAATAGGGATAAAGGCTGCAACTACCTGTTATAAACTGAGTATTGTGTATATTTCTGCTGGTTTTCAAGAGGGGTTTTTTGTTTGTTTGTGTGTTTCTTTATCTATTTAGAAACATTTCTGAATGCAATTGCTATATCATAGAGAGTACAGTGTGCCATACTAGACCAAATCAATGATCTTACAGACACCTATACAAAATGCTACAGGAAGAACACACCTGAGCATTGCTACTGTACAACCTCTGCTTGGTTTCCTTCTAACCCAGAGTTCATGGCTCACACCCAGGACACATGAAACACCCAGCTCCCTGTGTTGTGTTTTAACTATTCCATAACACTCGCCCGAGACTGATTTTCTCTTTGCCATTCCTACCCCACTGCAGACTGTCCTTTCTAAAGGGTAACTTTCTTTTCAGCTATTTTTGTTGAGCTGACTGATGCATTTTCTAAATGCAATGTTTCTGTGCTATATAATACAACACTTTGACTAGTCTGAAGTTTCAAGACTAAGGCATTGCAGTTCATTATGGGCTTCCAGTCTCTGGGCTGAAGCATTGCTCTGTGTTGCTCCACTCTGCTTTGCTGCACACCAAGAGAATTTTTTGCTATTTTTGTGGCTAGAAGGTGTTCCTTCACTTCCCCAGCCCCTTAAGGCAGGAGTTTCTGGACTGCTTACACAGATGAAAACACTCCAGTGTACTGATGCTTTTGTTTAGGATTTCCACTCCCAGAAGAACAAAAAAGCTTCCTCACACATCAAATGTCTCAGTTCTTACTGTTTCAGAAACATTACAGAATTGCAAGAACAACCGAAATTGCAAAATATCAGACTTTATTTGATTATAAAAGCTCTCTTTGCTTCATTCATCCCAATTTCAATGAAGGTGGAACTAACTCTGTGATGTTAAGATGAGGTTTTAAGATAGTCCAAAGCAGCAGTTTCTTCCTGCCTTCCCTTGCTTTTATGCCTCTGTAAAAACAGGATTCAAAAGCCAGAATTTTCGTGTGTTCACACAAGCTTGAAAGCCTTGTTATGCCCATTTGTCTGTTTCAAAACTCTGCTTCTTTGCTTCTTGCTGTTGCTTATGATTCTTCTTCTGCCAATAAGGAAATTTTTCTCCTTGAAATTGTGTAATATTTCCCATTTTATACCTTTATTCATTTTTATTTTTGCTTTCATATGCCATGTCCTTTTGAAAATGGTTAGGAAAACCTCCTGTGTCATCATATGAATACTTTTCAAAGCAGATTTTTTTCAAGATTCAAAGCTGTTTTCTGTCTGTGAGGTTGTAAAAAGATCTGAAGATATCACAGGTGGTGAAAATGAAACAAAGATTCTTTATCTGTTTCCTTAATGCATCGTATTTAGGACCCCATTGCATTCATATCCTATTCCATTCATGAATAAATCATAGACATATTGGCTGGGTTTCAGCTCACAGTATTTATTTCTGAGGGTGACATCCAGAATTTAAATAATGTGGCATACCCCATGTATTGCCAGCTCTGGGGGATTTTGTGAAAAGAACAGCTTCCTTCTGTATGGAGCTGGAAAGGGCAATTGAACTGGTGTTGTTGGAAAGGAGCAAGACTGTGATCAGGCAGTTAATTAAGCAATCAAACTGTTTTGTTAATGATACTGCAGGGGCTGTCAATTCACATCGTTTGTCAGATTAGTTTCACAGGAGTGGAGCTGAAGGCTGAGGGTTGGTTTCTGTCCCTCTCCTGAAAACCAGCAGCAGGGAGCTGGGGCAGAGCAACCTTCCTCACAAGTTCCTGGGCCAGCAGGCAAGGGAAGGGACTGGAATGGCAGCATTTTAGCACAGACACGAGGTGTGCTGCTGATCAGTCTGACCTTCCCTCAGATGCCTTGGCAAAGGCAAGATTATCTCTGTGCATATTTATCCCAAAAGAAAATCACTCTACAAACTGCGGGTATTTTTACCTTAGAGCAGTTTTGGGCTCTGTTTCTTCACATTGCCTGCAAAGTGTTAATTTGGCACACTGAGAGTTGTTGCAGACAGAGGAATGGGGGTAGAAAAAGGGGGTCAGAGGCTTCTTAAACCAAAAAGAAAGACCTGTCCCTCTGTGCCCATGTGTGGGGAGGGCACAAAGACCCACCTGTGGCCTTTCAGAGGAGCTGCAAGTTGAATCTCCGTAGAATAGGAGCAATTGGTAAAGTATGAATGTAGGAAAATTTTAATAGCTTCAAGGGAAAGGGCTGAAGAATTAATGATGAAGAGAGAATTCAAAGAAAATTAATTTTACCGAGTGGAAGATAAGATTATACTAATATTTCATGGTAAAAATCTGCTGTGCATGAATAATTTAGACTTCTACCAAGAAATAGGATAAGATCCAGGTGTAGACATGCACTGTGATGAAATATAATTTATATCAATCTTTTGGAGTCCTATACTGTCTCAAACAACTGTGTCACAGGACTTGAAAAGTATCAGTTAATAAATTCTCCCAGTTTATTACCCTGATAGAACTCATGACATTTTTCCTAGGAGAAAAACTGAATATTTTGGATATGTTTAGAACATACAGGAAGTCTGTGGTAGTCCAGGATATAATCCAGATCTTCTGAATCCCAGCCCTGTTATTTAGCTATAACTTCTGCTTTCCTTAGACTTGACCTGTTTTGAGTCTTATCTTGTACTTGCCCCCGCTGCCCAAAAATAAAAAAAAACAAACAAGAATTAATTCAAAATCAGATTAAGGTTATGATTTTTGGGAACTATCGGTGAAAATTTACACGGAGACAAGCCTGAAGTGTACCAGCAGACTGGCTGGTTAGACACTGCTAAGGAAGACAGAGACTTCAAGAACAGACAATTCAGAAAGTTTTAAATGTTGAAGGGTTGCATGTAAACTGCACAAGATAAAGGATGCTGTCATTAACATCATCTGCCCCTTTCTGGATGGCAAGGTCAAATCAGCCATTTGTCTGCCGGTTGTCACCTGTTCAAGAACTATGTCCAAGTTTACTAAATCTTTTGTAGACTGACCTGGGCTATCCTTGTAAAATCATTCTGGAGGAGATAGACAGTCTGTGATTTTCTTGAGAGATGAAAGTTCTTACTCTCTGTTCCTTCCTTACCTGCCTTACTGGAGTCTCTCAAATCCGACATTATTCGGAGCTTTGGAAGGAAAGTAAGAACAAAAGATCGCAATGTCTCCTGCAGTTCAAACTGCAGCCACCCCAGAAGCCCTTCTGAGTTAGGTTTCTTGATATTTCATGTCTATCTTACTTTTTGTTTCAAAAATTCATTAATTTAATTTATTTTCCCCTGAAGTTTGATTATGTGTTTAAAAACTCCCAAAATAGATCGTGTTTCATGACATGTTTCCTACAATTCAAAGATCTAGGCAGACACTTCCCAAATCCTGGCTGTCTCCTAGTCCTATTCGGCTCTTTTAGCACATTCTTAAGTTAAAATTAATCTTTTTCTGAGCACAGGTCACTACAGCAGTATAAAATGTTTCACTTGGGAACCCACATTTTCTCCAATTGCTTCCTATTTCTGTAAGAAATAACTTCCCAAACACCTTCTGGAACTGCAAAATCTCCCTCAGAACAGCAATGGCAGGTCATGGTCCATGATGTGACTAATAAAACCATCTTTCATTCTCGCATTTGTTCTCCCAGAAACACAGAAATGTGATTGGAAAAGATCTCTGGGTCACTGATCCAGTTCTTCTCTCAGAGAGAAACTGTTGCCAGCCTGGACAATGATAGCTTCAGCTTTGTCTAGCCAAGCTTGGAACCTCCAAGGATGGCACTTTATGGCCAGAGTTCATGGGAACCACCCATTTGCTTAAGGGGCTGCCATCTCACGTTATGTTTAACCCCTTTTCTAACATTTTGATCCTCAAGTGCCATGTAACTGTATTTTCTTTACACAATAAATCCCTCTATATAGTTAATTTTTCTTGCTTTTGTGTTACCAGCAAGTTTCTTGAGTAAATTCCTACATTTCTGGACCTTATGAATTTAATTCATAATTATTTTTAAATAAGATTAACCTCAAGACTGATTTCTGAGGATTTCCTCTGGTATCTCCCTCCACCCTAAATGGGATTGTCTGCCATTTCAGGGTTTTTCCTATATTGCTTATATTAATCCCCATCTTCTGCTGCCCAACTCACGTTTTTAGTTGTCACCTTCAGTGACAAGGGACACTCTGAACATGGGCTGACTCCTGTGCTGATGAATTAATTCTGTCAGTTTAACGCAAGTATTCAAATCTTTTTCCCACAAAGACGCATGGCTACACACTGTTATCTATTTAAATTACTAAATGACTGGGTGAGACAACAGCTTCCGTGGTTTCCCAATCTGAGGACTTTGAGAGTCCTTTGACATCATCATGACTTGTCCCACTGGCTGTGGCCGGCTCATTTCCACCCAAAACTCACTCAGCTTATTTGCCAGCCCTCCTGGCAGTGCCACAGGGCTGTCCCAAAATGCAAACATGCTCAAATGATCTGCTGACTGAGCACAGCTTGACAGCAGTTATCATCATTTTTGAAAGTTCAGGTTTTCATTTTAAAAGTTAATTGAAATATAACACCTGCTTTAACTGGGAACTATACAGAGCTCTACCTGTCTCCAAAAGCAGCACATTCCAAGGCATGTATAACTGGAAGGATACCTGGAAGCCCAGTGCTGCATAACAGCACAGCCTTGCAAGGCAGAGTGGGGGAAATTTCAGGGCACCACAGCATCAGGACTCATCAAGGCACCCATCGTGTGTCTCCCAGAAACTCCTTTGCCCTTTTGGTCCCAGTGCCTTTTCTCTGCTGGTCATAGCTAATCCTCCCAGTTGTGCTGGACTGGAAACACAGTGCAGAGGACCTGGCAAGCTGTCTGTGAAAGGCATGCATTCCAGCCTAAGGAAAGCAGGAGTTTATCATTAAAAACTTCATAAATAATGATCTGCTCATAAGGAACAAAAATTGAAGTAGAATAGCTTAGAAACTCGTGAGCATTTCAAATGGCAGAAGCCATGCTACCAGCATTTGAAATACTTTTAAATTTCTATAAATGTTGTGGATCAAGGATCACTAAATTGCATACTGGAAAGAAACTAGTGATATAAAAAGTAATGAAAAAATCCAGAACTGAACATTAGTAATTTTCTTCATAAAAAGCAAGTTTCCATGACTCATTCATATACTATCAATTACATGTGTTTAGAGGCTGAATTATAAGATTAAAATACTCAACTAAATTTAACTGTGCCATTATCTTTATATTCCTGCAGAAATGTTTTTCCCTGGCAACTGCAGAGAACAGGAAGGTGATTGTGAGCACAGGTCATGATAACATCCACCCATAACCTGCATTTACTGCTTATATAAATGTGTGAATAGCACTGAGGACTTTATTCACTCTTCTAAATATTTGCTTGCCAAGGTGGCACTGTTTAATTCATATCTCCAAAGAGCTTTATTTTTACAGGTGCATTTTCAGTCTTTTCATAGAGATGTTATTGATGTGCAATGTGAACTGAACTTCCCAATGCCTTGGACAGTGATGATTAGAGATGGCTGCAGACACACTGGCTCTGGCAGGGAGGATGATTTTCACTTCCTAAGTCTTGGTTTGTGTTCACTTCTTAATAACTTCTTGGAGAATAAGAACATAAATGCCATATTGTATTGATCCAGAGGTCAGCTCAAGTGGTTAGTCTGACTCTGGCAGAAATTTTTGGTGGGTGCAGGGGGAAAAGTGATGGGAAGAAAAGTATGGATAAAAATACTCTTTCCTGTCTGTTCTCCCAGTTTCCAGCTTATTATGAGCCTGGGATATCCCTAAGTCAAAGTTGCATCCAGAAACTGCTTAATACTCGGTGTTAGCCTTGTCCTCCATTAACTGAACTGAACACAATGACATCTTTTTGACTTGCCACAGCATCCTCAAAGTCTGAGTGCTACAGTTTCACTATGCACTGTCTGAAAAAGTAATTATTTTTTATAACACTGTAACTTAATAACTTATCTGAGTGTCCCTTAAGTTTTCTGTTAATGGCAAGTGGTGAATAATGCTTCCCTTGTTGCTCCACTCGTGAGGTGGCTCTAGAGCACCTCTCTGTAGTCATCGCTCTTCTAAACCAGGGAGTGCTAGGACGCTGGCCTGGATTTGGCTGACATTGAGTTAATTCTCTTCATAGCAGCCTGTAGGGTGCTGTTTTGGATTTGTGACCAAAACAGTGCTGATAACACAGGAATGTTTTAGCAGTTGCTGAGCCGTCCTTACACAGCACCAAGGTCTTCTCTGCTTCTTACCCAACCCCACCAGCAAGGGCTGGGGGGCACAAGAGGCTGGGAGGGGACACAGCCAGGACAGCTGACCCCAACTGACCAGAGGGATGTCCTATACCATATGACACCATGCTCAGCCATAAAAGCTGAGGGAAGAAGGAGGAGGGGGGACATTTGGAGTGATGGCACTTTTCTTGCCAAGTCACTGTTGTGTGTGATGGATCTCTGCTTTCCTGGGGATGGCCTGCCCATGGGAAGTGGTAGATGAATTCCTTGTTTTGCTTTGCTTGTGTATGTGGCTTGTACTTTACCTGTCAAACTGTCTCTATCTGAACCCACAAGTTTTCTGACTGTCACCCTTCTGTTTCTCTCCCCTTCACAGGGAGAGGAGAGTGAGCGGGTGGCTGTCTGGGCTGAGCTGCCTGTTGGGGTTAACCCACAGCAGCTATTCGATCTGTTCTGGTATGCAGATGCTCTGTCCCCCTAAATGTGTTCTTCTTCCACCTCTAGATTTGCTACATCTCTTTTCTATGCCATATATACTTAGAGCTACGGGTTTTACTGCCCATCTGCAGTCTTTTGACAGGCATATGTTCCAGAATAAAGCCAAATGAACCTCAGAAAAGAACACATCAGGAGTTTCTGCACCTCATTCATAATGCAATCAATTCCTTGTTTTCAGAACACTCTGCCATGGAAGCTTTACAGCACAGAAGTCCTATGAGCAAAAAAGACTCATTGAACATGGATCTGAATCTTTCTTTCAGCAGAATATCTTTTCTGTAACCTTTGGTTTCTCTTTTCTTTACATGACATAGCAGAAGCATTTTGAGTTGATTGAAAAGTAACTTATAATCAGTGAAAAACAGAATGTAAAAAGCTGTATATAACATCCATTTCTTTTCACAATCAGCTCCTGATAAGCCTCTCACTTTTTTTCTCACGTGTTTTTGTCCTGTCTTAGGAAATACTGCAGTTACAGTCAAGTAAAATCAATGCAGCCCTTAAGCAGAGTGATTTCATTCCTAGAGAAATGAAAAAAGAAAAATAAACCAAACCAACCACACACACAAAAAAACCACCAACCCAAACCCAATCACTGAAAACAGTTACCTCAACTACAGCTTTTTGGTATGGCTGTATGTGGAGAGATTGCAACAGAAAGCCTCTTCCATTAATATAAATGGATTTGTTTAAAGAAGCAAAAAAAAGACATTCTAATTCTCAAATATTAGCCATAACTTCTTTTCACTAGTCATCATAATAAGAAATGTTTGAGAGATGGCAAGAGGAATTTCAGTTAAAAGCAAGTCATGATTATTAGTTTATTATGGATCATCAGAACAGCTTATAAAATTGAAAAATATGAGCAGGTGAATAATTTCATGGAATTTATTAAATCACGTGAATAAAAAAAAAAACTCATGAAGGACTTTTCTAGAGAGACACATGGTAAATGGTTAGGTGTTTTAAACCTTACAGAAATCTTACTATTTTTATCTTTGCAAATACATAATAAATAATAAGGTAGATAGATAAGACAATGTCTTATTATCAGGAACATATGAAAGCTAAAGCAAGGCTTCCTAAACTCAGTTTAACCAAATGCCATGATCAATTTGAAAAATACATGAGTGTCTGTGGTTGCTTCCCCTCTCTACCCAGTCTCAACGTGTCTTGAGCAACAGCCACCTTTGGAGCCACCAACCTGCAAAAGTCAGCAGTGATGTGGTGATGGGATACTTCTTTAATCACTGTTATTTTGACTAGCCAGTATCCACCTTGCCAAGTCCTCCAGAAAGTCTGCTTTAATAATGAAAACCATGGGTTTATCCATTCTGTTTCAGTCTTCACCCCTTCTTCCATGTTACACATTCTTTCCTTGCCCTTTGGTTTGTTGTTTTTTTCCCTATATCTAATACTGATTTGATGATTGTTCCAACACACACTTCCTATAACTACTCTGATTTTGGCTTTCTCACAATTGCAATTCACATACAATTATGACACTTCATAATTTCAGAACTTCTAAAAATCAAACCTGCAGTGATGGAAAGGTGTGCCTGAGAGCATTGTCCAAACAATTCTTGAATTCTGGCAGGCTTCGTGCTGTGACCACTGCCCTGGGGAGCCTGTTCCTGTTCCCAGCCACCCTCTGAGAGAGGAATCTTTTCCTAAGACCTAACCTTAACCTCCCCTGACCGAGCTTTGTGCTGTTCCCTTGGGTTCTGTCACTGATCCCCACCAAGAAGAGATCAGTGTCTGTACCTCCCTTTCCCCCATGAGAAAGGTTTCCCCTCAGTCTCCTCTTCTTCAGGCTGAACTTCCCCCCAGGCCCTTCACCGTCTTCATTTCTTTTTTGCCCTCCTTTGAACAGTTTCCAATAGCTTTTCCTTATATTGTGGTGCCGAAAGCTGCACACAGTGCTTGAGGTGAGGCCGCGCCAGCACTGAGTAGAGCAGGACAATCCCCTCCTTTGACTAGCCAGTGAGTCTGTGCCTGATGTGCCTCAGGGTACCTTTGGCTCTTTTGGCCAATTTGTGTCTAATTCTTAAATAAAGTCTTTACATCTTGAAAAACTATCACTAAAAAACACTATATCTTCCCACCTGCCCGTGCAGGCTCAGTCTGCAGGTCAGTGCCCTGCAGTCTGGCAGCTCCCGTTGGAAGGGTTTGGGGAGCACAGGGACACCTGGACAGGCAGGACAGGCAGAGTCTGGCAGGACAGGCAGGGCCCATCCCACCCCAGCCTGGACCGCTGGGGAGCAGCAGCCTCAGCCCTGGGCACTGGCCACCTCCCTGGGGCCAGGGACAGCCTGTTCCCACAGCCCATGAGCAGGGACACCTGCAGCCCTGGGCAGCAGCAAAACCCCTGACACATTGCTGCTCCCGGAGTCATAGCAGCCTGGTTTTTCTGGGTTTAGTAAGGATTATTCTTGAACAATGCCAGATAATAAATTTCCCTCAATATAAATTATTTGTAGCTTTCTTCAGTACAAGCCCCTCCCAGCATTCAAGACCCACTCTCAGTTGTCCATTAATCATGTATTACTCCATAGCAGGAGCTCCCATGAGCGGGTTTGCTTGATGAAGGTTTCCATCAAAATGCAGCATGAACATATTTTCAGCAGCTGTTTATCTATGGATATCAGCACATGGTTACTCCACAAGTGATATATGAAATGTCTCAACTGCTGAGTACTTCAGTGAACTAAGTCAAGGCATAAATTGTCAAAGTCAGTAAATTTTTTCAGATAAATCCAAGCCTGCCTCCTCTGGCAGTTTTTTAAACAAAACCTGTAATTGTGCAATGTCTTGTGATTTGCAGTAGTGTTTACCATATGCCATTTGTAGAGCAGGTAATTAAATTGCTTCATAGATAGACTGAAAATTTGCTCAATGAGTTTAAAACAAAGCTTGGTTTTATGACCATTTCATATCTCAGCATTAAACAAGATTATTGTGAGATCAAACATCAGGGGAAGAAAAGGCATAATTAATTTTTTGAAATTATTTTATTAGCTACCCAAAGAAAACAAGAGGAATATTTGGACTGTTAATCTCATGTCCAGTAGCTAATATGTAAACTAATGTATACCAGCAACAAAAGTCCCAGTAAAACACATCAGCTTGTAGGGATGCCAGGGAAAATCTTTGCAATGCCAGCTGACTTGCTGCCTGGTTGCTACAAAGCTATTTAAGCTGATTTAATGTCACAGTATCCCTGGTTCAGTGTATTCAGTGAATTAGTATTGAACTAGTTCAAGTTACAAGGAAGTGCCTCAGAAGCCAAGCAGCACAAGGTAATTACCATTATGTGCTGACAGGACAATTTCTTTATCTCTGTATACCTTGACTAAGCAAATCACTCATGTGCCTGCTTCACTGGCAAAACATTTATATCTGATTAAGAATCCTATGAACATGAAGCATGTGCCTGAGATTCAGTATGACCAGTTATCACATGATTTTCAAGAGATTTGAATAGACTGGTTCCAGTCCCAGACTGCAGTGGTCTAGTTCCTTGCAACAAACACAACCAGCAAGAACGTGAAAAGGTCCTGAAATTTTATTTTGTAAGAGCTACATAACTCAAGAGAGCAAAGAGAGGGCATAAAACACTTCATACAGTTAGGTATTAGTGGTTCTGCAAATAGTACCATATGTTTCTAAAATATTACCTTCAATTGGTCCTATTTTCCAACTCTTTATGCTCATGGTTTGGCACTAAAAGTAACACCCAAGAACAGGCTGAAGTGTTCATTGTGTGCAAGTGTTCAGTGTACATGTCTCCCAAGCTATTTTTTCAAGTAAAATGGATAGAGCTTATAATTCACACTTCTGTGTGTGCTAGCACACAGTCTACATAGGCAAATAGTCATTTGCATAGTTTACATGGCTCAGTGTTGAATGCCTTTGACAATGTCACCTATATAGAGACTAAAATAAGTATCAGAGAGACTTAGAGAATTACATCAACAGCTTTTCACTGAACAGTAACTGTGTATTGTATTTGTACCATAGTCAAATAACAAATGCAAGAGTTATTTCCTTTGCTATCCTTCATGTGAGATACACTGCAAACATAATGCTGAGTGCATGTGTGAAACAAATCAAGTTGCTCCCCACAAAGCAGTCATTTAAGTGTTCATTTATACAATCTTGGTGAGATGTACACCCCATATCCTTGCAATCCTGAAATTGATCTCTTTTGTCTGTTTGTCTTGCTAGTTTTAGGTTTGAGCTTTTTCACATCACAGTGATGGATGTCTTTTGGCAAGATACACACTACAGTGAAATAGCACTGACCTACATATATGTCAGCAGTAGCATAAGGATTACTATACAAAGAATATCAGAATTTCCTCCAAATTTTGTTTAAAGAGTTATTTGAAAATGTTTGATATATTGTTGGTAAAGGCTTATCTGTATAGTATATGCTTCTTTAGTCAGTTCTGGTCTGTTTTAGGCAGCCTATGAGTCTGTCAGCTCTTATTGATATCAATGCTACAGGTTTGTATGTTTTAGTTTTGAAGCTTTACAATTCTCAGGGCAAACAGACCTTTGACATTTCTTTCTACAGAATGGACTATAACCAAATAAGATGGGCAGTAAATTTTAATGCAGTCCTGACTTCCACTGCTGCTCATGTGTTCTGAACTAAAGACCACCATCCTCCAATTTTACACTCAGGACTGTCATGTCCTTGAGTACTGACATCTGAAATACAGAACAAGCCACAGGGTTTAAAGCATGCACTAGCTTGGCATTGGTATTCTTCCTTTCCTAGAAATCATTGGCATTGGAATCTCCAAAGCATGGGAAGACATCAGGGATATCTATTCACTGTACTGAGCTGGTGCATGGTTAAGAGATGAGTTTAAATTCTAGCAGTCTGGGAACTGGTCGTGTTATCTATCTGAAAAGACAAAGTAGCGTCAGTAAGTTTACAGTGGAACAGACATATCAGAGTTGTAATATTCTCTGGAAAAGCACTTCAAAGGGCTAATTCCTGGAAGAAGAGCACGAAGTCACAGACGATAAATCCAACTAATGTTTATAAAATACATAGAGTTTTGAAACTACTGAATAAAATATGCTCGCAGAAAATCAAACACAAAGACCTTTTGTTCTTGGCCTTAGGGTTGCTTGGCAGTCCAAATGAAATGTGAGATGAGGGACACTCCCACTGTACCAAGGGTAGGAGGTAAACAGGTCACTAGTGGAGGAATGGGATGTCCAGAGTCATGTGCGGGCTATGGAGCAAGGAGAAGATAAAGGAGTGAATATTTGGGTTATTTTCAGGGGCCCATCACATTTCTCACTGGTCCTGAGTAATTCATTATGCACCAGATCCTTTCTGATGATGTAGATACTCCTAAGGACTTCCCATTAATTAAAGTCCACAGCTAGAGTTGGGTCTAGCTGAGGACTGAGAGATCATTCTTTGTCTGTATGTGATTTCAGACTGAGACATGGCAAGCTCAAAAGGAGTGGAAGACTACCTAATAAACCAAGGCTTACTATAGACAAGATGAATGCTAAACCAATTTTTTTTCCATTTTGGCCAAAACAGTCCTATATTGGATATATGGGACCAATACACTGGGCCATAACTCTAAGATGCTGGCCAGGGCAAGATTTTGCTTTGCAATCTCTCATAGGGATCCTCTTTCTGAAAGTCTTTTTATCTGTTGCTGAGTCTGACAGTGTTAGAAAGTGGCCAGGTTTTGAAATTACTGTTTCACCATATTCTTTATTTAGTTGGTTGTTTTTTAGCTGTAAAAAGCATTATGCTTCTTAATAACCTGAAAATAAAAACTAAGTTTGGTCACTACCAGGCAAGTCATGTCTCCTGGTGAGAAGCTGAGGCTTCTCAGCAACTCTGTTGATCAAAAAATTTAGCAAGGAGTCCAATACTGTGACCTTGGAGAAACACAAATATGTTATCAGATGCCAGTGGATGACTGAGAACCCAGAGGAAAAATGTATCCTTCCAGATACATCAGTACCACTGATGCCAGCAAGACCCTTCAGAGAAGACAGCAGCTAAGACAGGTACTAAATTAGAGAAAAAAATCTGATGAAATCTGAAACTTCAACGACTACATTGCAGTGGACTCCAAACTTCACCACTCCAATCCCTGCCACTTCTTTATCCCAGAAAAGTCAAGTCACGTGCCCTGCCTGAGTCAGGAAACCCCACACTTAGCAAGGATGTTGCAGCACATACCCAAGATAAAGATGGGATAAAGTCTGTTATCAATTAAGACCATGCAAATTTCTATGCATTGAAGTGAAGTATTCACATCTCAAATATCACTTCCATAATCACTACAGAAATATCAGCCTTTAAGATGCTGGTACAGAACGCTGCTCTACTTTCATTTATATATATGTATGCTGTATATTCATAATATGCACATGTACACTACCCTTAACAACAGAAAAAACTATCCGTGTGCAACAGATGGTTTCTTACTTCTTTTTTGTTTAGCAAAATATCTATTTAAGTAAACACTAAAGCTATAATTTCTTCAAGATAAAAAAAAAGATTGCATTATAGTGTCTATAAATTAATAGAAATATTAATAAAATAATGCAGCCTTGTTAATGTCAGAAATAGAACTGAACATAATGATCAGTTGTAATTAAATGAAGGGCCACACAGGAGATTTTGTCTTGGAAATCATTTTTTACATGGAAAACAGAATAAGTCAAGAAAGCAAAAGAAGGAGAAACCCTACATAGCTCACAATTCAAGAATATTTTTTCCAGTAATCAGTGATAAATGTTTCTTCAGAGGTATCTGTCTCTGCAGGAGGCAAAAAATGTCTAATGAAATACATGCTGCTGTACAGAAAATTAATGAGTGAAATCACTGAGTAGGGAACATATGTAAAAATGAACCAGACACAGATACATCAGCATCATGATATTTGCATTAGCATATGGATACAAGAAAAGAAAAAGAATTTTTCAGTGATATCCACATTGAACTTTAAAAAAAAATCATGGAAGGATTATTAGAAAATCTGTTCTAGTTCTACAGAGTTATACCTCATCATTTTTTTATTTTTAGTGGTTATCTAAATAGATCATAGAATCAAGGAACAACAAATCTTCTGTGAGACTTCAAGAAATTAACTGCCTTGCAAACTCTGTCCTCAAGGATCAGTTTAATCTAAACCATTAGTTCAGCATTTTTGTGGAGTGAAGACTGAGGGACGTCTCCTGATAAACCTTGCTAAGCAATTTCTGAAATGTAAAGCCTCATCTATATTAAAAATCTTCCATTAAGAGAAATTCATAGAATCACTGGACAACATGCTTAGCAGTCCATTTCTTTTTATTCTGAAACATTCAATAACTTTCAGGAGAGTGGTCCCCTGATAAATTATTTTCTGCTCTAATGGACATAGCAGTTTACACTCAGAGTGAATGTATGCCATTAAATTACATTGAGGGATCCAGTGTACAGTTTATTTATACTTCAGTCTGAATTTTTACAGAAACACCATGAGGCAACTGCAACAGAAGAGATGGAAACCCTTTCTCAAATCCTGTCATATTGTTATGCCAGAATATTTCCCAGGACATTATAGTTCTACTCTCCAAAATCTCCCTAGAGGAGGGAAAAAATTATACCATCTTAAATTTCTCACCACTTAATTAGTTACTGTCAGTAACATTTACATGGCAGTACTTTTCATATATTTCCATTCCTCAGCACAGGACTGTTTGAGAAAATCACTTAAATAATCATTAGATTCTCGTCGCCATTCAGAGAGAAAGCATTTACCAATTTCTGTATTGTGCTCCTCCCCTGTTTATCTGTCCCATACTTTTTAAACGAGACAATAAAAGAAATAACACTCGTTTGACAACTTCCAACATTTTTCATGGCTGATGGTAGGGAGAGAAGGGACATTTACATTTGTGCATTTACATTTTGGCTGCCCTAGAGAGCCCAAAGACAGGTCTGCACTGCTGGTGAGAGCTGAGCTGCTTTCAGCTGGCTCTGTCACCAGCCTGTGCTGCTGCTCCCTGAGACACAGGGCATGGGCCATGCTCAGGGTCACTCTCTGGGCTTGGGGTAAACTCAGCTCTGAGTGCAAAAGCCCAAGCCCAACCTGACAAACCTGGCAGACGCAGCAGTGTCCTTCTGACTCCCCTGGGACTCCAACTAAATCTGAGCCTGAGTGCCTTTGCAGGCTAATGATGTGAATGTTAAAGGAGATTGGGCTTTAGAGCAGGTCTGGACACACGTTTAACCAGGGGTGTATGTATATGGGAGAGGAAGAGGAGCAGAGAGTCTGGTCTGAGTAAGTTTGAACGTAATGTCAATAAGACAGATGCAGCTTGGAATGAGAAAGCATTAAAGAACTTCTTTTTCAGAGATGGAGTTATACTCATTTCCCTCAGAAGTTTTAAATTTTGTTTGCCTTTAGCTACCAAGGTGATAATTACTTGGGATGGCTACGAGAAGTGCAGCACTGACGGGTTTTAGGCAGTGCCCTTTCTCAGGAAAGCAGCTGCATCCATCCCAACAGCACACTTCAGTGTCTTTAAGGACAAGGCTCAGCAAGAAATGACTGTTCTGCCTAGTAGCAAAGCTTCCCCTTCCTTTGCTATCCAGACAACTTCTTTCCACTGTGGCCAAGGACTGTGTGTTCAGCCATGGACACACAGTGCAGGCCTGCAGGAAGGGGAAGATGCATAACTTTTGCTGTGAGCCAGGACAGTGTCTCACACACTTTAAAAGAAGCACTTCCCATTTTATGACTTGGGCCAATTCCACAGCTGGATATGGCTTCTGTCCCATTGCACATAAGCCTCCTTTGCATATTTTAAAGTCTTAGCCCTAGAACAGAACTTCCATACTTAAAGGGAAATGAAAATTTCCTTCACACTATCAGCCATCTCAAGCTAAACCTATTTTTCTTTTCCAGGCAGATGGAGATAATAAGTGCTAGCACAGAAAGGGAAGCATATACCTCCTGTTCCAGGTACAAATTCTAATAATTGAAGAAATTCTGATCTCATCTTCAACAGCAATCAATCTTTGGGAGGACATAAGCGTTTGATTTTTCTTGTTGCTCTGTTAGACCAGGTGTCACTTCAGCCCCCAGCTGGGGTATGTGTAACCCTGCCCTTCTTCACAGTGAAGCCAGTAAGGATCTGAGCCTGATCACCCAGTGGAAGATGTGCAGATACCAAAGTGCAGCCATGATGCACTTCAATCTGTCTCTGCAAGGCTACAAAATCTGAAAGATTTAGGGCAGAAAATAAATCAGGATTAAATGGTAGCCAGTATAACAGAAAAACTGGTCCTTTTTACCTCTGCAGCAGCCAAATAGCACTACCCAAACCGATGCCATGAAAGTTTCTTGCTGGATGGGAACAGTGAAAAAACAGAGTAAACACACAACAACTATTTTATGAATCATCTTTTAAATATTCTCGGGAATATTTTACTGACTCATTTTCACATTTAACCTCTCTATGGTCTATACCTATCCTAACCATAGTTTCTTCTATGCCATTTCAGCTCTTAACTTCTGCCTGAACTGATATGTCTGCAGACAGTGATGTACACCTTAATCACTCTAACCTTCCTTTTCCTTTACTTTCCATTCTGTATTAAGATGTTCCTAGCATTATTCTCTTGAATAGCTCTCCTTAAAGTCTACTTCCACTGTTATTACTACAGACAATTTAAAAGGAGTTATATAAATAGAGTCACCATATGTTGCCTATAAATTGCTGTTCTAATAATTTGAAGTACAGACTGTTTATGAGGCATGAGATCCTATTTTTATAAATAACTATAACAAATAGTCAAAGGTCAGCTTGGCAAAAAGTGTCTTGATGGAAATCAGTAAACAGAAATAAATCAAACAAAGCAAGTTAAGATAAAACTATAAATTGCAGTTCGACAGATAAAAAAACCCATCCAGAGCTATAGTAGAAATGCCAATGGTAGAACAAAGTAGGAAAGGCAGAAGCTGAGCCGAGTTCATAAGAAGATGTTGCTGCTGATGCTGCCTATTAAAAATAGATGTAAGAAACCTTGTCAAAGGTATTTTTAAAACAGCCAGACACAAAACAATGGTATAGAAAATATTTTTTCATTTCAAAAGTTGTTATTGCACAATTGAATTATAAAATAATGAAAAGAAAAAGTCCTAAAGAAAGGTATTGCAAGATACATATGAGTTATGAGGTCATGTGGTTCTTAAGTCCTACTTTCCCTTTGCTGTAACAAGAATTTAATTCCTAAGAGGGAAAGTTACTGAATTTGTACACTCCACTGTTTCCTATTTCTCTGCTTGACCTTCCTGCATTGTCCTCTGGGATGTCCTGTAATCGTCAGAAACTGAGCTCCTACTGCTTGGCACTCCATCCATCTCCACAGAGCTGCTGAGCCACCACGTGCTTTTTACTTACCTTAACTGCAGAGTGAAGTGACTTAGCTTAAACCACCTGACTTGTGTCAGCACTTTTGGGACAGTCTCAAAGACAGTAAACAATCAAATACAGAAGCTGGAATTTGCTTTCCTGCTTGCAGCTGAGGATGTAATGTGAATGGTTCTGTTGCAAGCACTGTCCACGTGCTCAGCATTTATGTCTTCTCATACTTGTTTGACAAGAAGCAGATGCTTAGACTACTTTTTGTACATGAGCTCCTTTGTTTTTAACCCTACAGCCCATCTGTGAGAGCTGGGCAGTATTCTCTGGGGAACAGCCCACACAAACTCCCACCACGGCTACCAACAGTAACATAAAGAGAGGAAGCTTATCAGCAGACTTTGCATGGGCAAAATTATACACAGTAAACTGGTCTGGTCTGTCATGCTGAAGCACAATCAGTTTTGCACCAAGACTCTGGTCTCCTCACTGTCCATGCAAAGTATATGCTGGCTCATGTTCAGGCTCCTCTCTGGCACAATCAGACAGCTCGAGGCAGGGAAATGTAGCTGGAACTGGAGGTTGGACCTTTCAGAGATCTCTCCTCTACATGTAGGATGGGTATGACTGGTGACCGATGTACAAGCGCAGTTATGTTTTCTCCAGTGGAGAAAAGGACCAAAGTCACTGGGCAGAGACACAGAGATCTGGCAGAGATTTGCTTCTTACATAGTGAAGAACATTCATCAGGCACTGCAGCACATTTCAAGTGAATGCTGAAATCCACCCTTAGCCAACAAAATCTGAGTTTACGAAGGCTTTGATGAATCTGTACCTAAATTAATGTCAAAGGGAGACAACTTGGTTCTGAAGTCTCAGAAGGAGCTGGAGAAAAATGTGTTCTCCTTTGTTTCTACCAAAACCAATTTTTGTGCACCCTAATGCCCTGCACTTTAAAAAAGCAACTGAAGTGTTGCACAGAGCAAACCCAGTCAGACATTGTGAAAAATAAACACTACTGTGCAGACATTCAGGATATAGCTACATCTCAAACTGTAACAATGATCAGTGATGCTAAGAGCCATGAAAAACCCCACCTGAAATGGTGTGTGTGCAAACTTTCCACAGAACAAACAGAGCTTAACTTCACTCCCTGACTCTGCGGTGAACTCATCCTTAACACCCCGTGTTGAGCTTTTCCAGTCTTTCTTTCTCCTACAAAATCACCAATCTCCAAAGGCAGCTGATGGGATTAAGAGCTTTGCTGGTGTATCTGGGCTATTCTGTTCTGCCACAGGAGCACTCTGCATCGCGTGCCAGCTCCCCGCTCCTGGAGTCAGTCGGACGGAGGAAGACGACACACAGAAGTTCAAGCAACAGCAAGAAGCAGGGGCACCATACTGTGCTCTTAACAGCAAGTGTCAAAAGACATTAAAAGGATACTTCCTTACAGCTTTACTGTGGGATGGTGAAAGGCCATGAGCTGAAAATGAGAGGGCTGGCCTGTGTTATGTTTTGCAGAGGGAGAAATTTCAGCACTCAGCAGTGCATCATGCAGCAGCTCTGTGTGATAGGAGGGTGCAGCACTATCATGGCCAAGAGGGATGGTGATGACATGAGCAAAATAATTGCATTTATGACTTCAGTCTATCAGCAAGTGCTGTTCCAAGAGGTTAGCAAGTGGCACGCTCGCTGGCAACAAATCGTGTACGTGCAAGCAGAGGTTACTCACTCCACTTAGCCCCACTTCCCCAAAGGAAAAAACATTCCTGAGTTTCAATGGACCTGAATTCAGAGCCACACATGATTAGCCGAGATGACCAGGATGTGGGTGTGAGAAGTGAGGTTAGCTGAGTTTAGTCACCACACTCTAAAAGAGACCTCCTTTCCTGTGCTCAGCTCTAGAGTTGCTCCCCCACGACCAGTCACCAAGTTAGATCCAGCCTCTCACCAACCTTGTGCAGAAGTTCCACAGAAACAAACCAAATCACGATCTCACTGATGGACATCTCACACATGATGCTGATGGAAATACCTAGAATTTACTTCAGACTGTACCTAGGGGTTCCAGAGGTCTTCCCAACGCTACTTACCATCACCTGTTTTGCTGCATTTTGTAGGAAAACTGGGGGAAAAAAAATGCTTCTTCTTTGTCTGTCTCTCAGAAATCTTGTGCCCAAATTGGTCTGACTCTGGAGTGACACCTACTTGCTGGGAGTTTTGTGAAAAAGAGTGTACATTGACCTCAGTGCAGCATCCGTGTGCTAGTCCTAACCTGTCCTAACCTGTAGTTCCTCTCCATGCTGATGTTCACTTAGTGAGACTATTATCAGCTCCATTTTCCAGCCTGTTCAAAGCTGTTAAATAGCCTTCTGGCAATTTAGGGGCACATCCTCATTTTCTTTGTGTTATCTTGACCTTTTGGTTTCCATGAAGGTATTGAAAAATAAAATAAATGTAATTTGTCATTAAAAGTTTGTCCATACTTACTAGATTTTCACAGGTGCAACCCTGCCCCTGGAGGGGAGGCTCTGATTTCACCCATCAGAGACAGAAGGCAAGAGAGGCTTTGACAGTCAGCACGGAGATGTAAGGGGATGGTTTGTCCTGTCTTAAAAGAGCTGTGGAAGGTATCTCCTCCCTCCCTGGCTTCACTTAATGGGATCAGCATTTGTCTGCTGTGAAGGCCTTTCCTGCCGTGCTTTGTTCCACCTGACAGTGGAGCAGCTCCAAGTGTCACGGTTCCACCCACGAGCAAGTGACACAAACCAAGGAAATTGTGTTATGTTCTCCTGATTGCTCAGCCCCAAATGAGCCTTTCACCTCTCAAATCCAACAGTAACACCACACACTTTGCAAGGACCATAAGCGAAAAAGTACTTTTTTAGACAATCCAAGCATAACTGCTGCTGACATTCACCCTCCAGACCCATCTGGAAATCTGCATGGAGCTGTAAATAATGCCTTTGCTGCTGGAAAGAGTCAGCACTGGAGGAGCCACCATCACTCAGGCGCGATATACAGTAGCCTGGAAGGAGTCCAGAACCCTCATCTGGGACTCAGAGGAACTGAAACAAGGCAGCCCTCCAGATCACACCTCGTAGTGTTTGCATGAACAAATTTATTTTTAAAAACAGACCTAAAGAGACGTTCTCATTATTAAAAATAAAATAAAATAAAATAGCTAGAGCATTTCAAAACACATTTGAAATAGAATTTTCCAAACAGCTACAATTCTCCTCCTAAGTCCTGAGTGCCCCCTTTTTGTTCTGTCTTAGGTAGCAGACAAATAGTTTGTTCCATTTGGAGGAGCAGTGCATTACAAAGTGTGTGCATTATAAAGTGAACCATAAGTTTTAACTTACCAAAATATCAGTGACATGTATTTTAGAATATTACCATTTATTTAAGATTATTACCACTTAAGCGAGCATTTTTTTCCCCTTATTCACAATGATATCTTCAGAGACAGCCCATATAACAGGCACTGATCTCTGGGATTTGGTTCCCTTAGGCAATACAATCTCTCCCTGTGGTTCTGATGCTCGAAGTCCTGCACCCCTCAGCCTTTGACATGCAAGTACAATAGGCTGGTGAAAGGGTGATACAGGTAAGGGAGAGCAAATCTCAATATCCAGCTCTCCAAAGGGATAACCACTGGTGTTTTACTGATGTCAGTGGACACCACAATCCCTGCAATTCCTTCTCTTAGCAGACCTGCAGCTATAAACTCCTTGTTAGCCAGACAGATTCCGCTGTGAAACAGGTACAGCCAAGATATGGCACAACAGCATTTTGCATGCAAAAGCAAGTTTCACTGAAAGCTTTGAAAGTGAAACTTGAAAAGAAACCAAAAAGAGTGAATTGTACAGGTCCAGAAGAAAACAGTGTTTAAATGACTGTTGGCAGCTTGACAGATCTGCACACTTCTTGTGATCTTCTGAGCACCAGTGGCACTTTTAAAATGGACAAAATTCATTGAAATGCTTTTGAAATTCCTACCTGCCTTCACCTGCCCACCTCTTCTGCTTACCAGTGCTCAAGAAAAATCCTTTTTTCTGTCTCTCTCCAATTTATCACAATTTTTTTGCAGTCTCAAGGTCATTAAACAAAAGATAGTTGTCTTAAATATTGAATTAGAAATGTGTTCTTCTGGCTCTGTTGTCAGTGGTGGCTCCAGAGCTGCATTCAGTGCTCGCTCTTGCTAAAACAGAAATAGATGGCAGTGGTCCAAGCGCAGTCACTGTGAGAGGCAGCACAGGAGCTGGCATCCATCCACCCCCCGAGGATGGCTCCTGTGCCAGCAGGCATCATGCTGGCCCCTCCACCCCCTCGAAACACCTCCATTCTCGAGCATTTGAAAAGCACATAATAAACACTAATGAGTACTGTCAACCGGCTTCCTTCCTCCTCAAGTCAGCTTGCACAGTATTGAAAATATTTTGAGGTAATTTCATCATAACGACACGTTTAATTACTTCAGGCCTTTTGGAGTGTGGGTTTCAGCACAATTAATTGCTCTCCATTATTCAAGTTATTCATGATTGTGACACAATTTTTGGAGATAAATGATTCTTGATCGCAGTTTATTAGGTAGGCAAGTGCAAAGAAAGTGCAGCTGTCATCAGAAAAAGAGAAGCACAAAGACTGCCCGTCTGGGGTTGCATGTGAAGTGACACACACGTCTGAAATCAGATTGGGAAACAGCCCCTGTCTACCTGCCCGTGCTGCTCCCCGGTCCGTGCTCCACCCGCAGAGCCTGGGACGAGGAGAACACTCATCCAAGGGGAGTTTTTCTGCACGAAACCCTTCGCCTGTGTGTTCTCTGATGGTTGAACTAGTTCTGGCCCCAGTAGCTAAAGACAGGTTTGCTGTGAGTGCAGATAAGGGATAAAAGCATTCTTTAACAATCTTGCAGTCGAAAGCAGGACATGAGCACCAGGGTAAGCCAGGCCCAGGGTGTGTGAATAGAGGATGTCCAATTCTTTGCCAAAGTCTCGCTGCTGACCCTGCCACATGTGTGCAGGGGAGCACTGCTCTTCAGCTCCCTCTGAGCTGCCTCCATAGTCCCCTCTTGTGTCCTTTCCTGGCCCTCCCTCGGCATAGTCAGTCCCTTGCACAGCAATAGCTGAGTCTGAGAAGTGCCCTCCACCCACAAGGACACACACACACCACAGTGTGCACTTTTCCCACAACTCCAGCTTTCCCCATACTGCACACTTACATCGTTCCAAGAACCTTAATAGCTGGGACATACAAGCACAAACTATTTTTATGAAGGATCATTGATTAGGCTTTCTTTACTCTTGACATCTCAAGAAATGAATTGGATCCAACCATATAGCCATGTGCTAATTTTGATTTTAATTTATTTAATGTCTGTCAGGACTCAGGTTTTCCTGTGAAGTCTCATGTCCCCTGTAATAGAATTTGTTCCTTATGTTTTTTATTGGAATATTTATCTCCATCAGCTCACAAAGTGTTCTTTGACTGCTGCTATCTCCAGTAAGTGTCCCTCTCCTCATCAAGACTGTGCATTTGCTCTTTGATTATGTTTTTCCTCTTTTCTCATAGATAGAAAGCTGAAGTTCGGCTTATCTTTTTGCCAAAATAAAACTGATCAAGGAAAATGAAACGAAAATCCCTGTGACTGTCTCATGTCCCTGAAAATCCAGCAGGGATACAGAAGAAAGGATGGCAAGGGATTTGAGGTTGGGTTAATACAAAAGGTAATTCCATCCCCTCCTCAGAGGGGGCACTGCCCCCCAAAGCCTCATCCTTTCCATGGATGGACATGGTTCATCATCCAAGGATGCCCAGGTGGGTAATGTAGTACCAGTGGGTGCTTTTAAGCATATTGTGTGGGAAAAGGTCAGGAAGAGCTGCAGCATTGATAATACATTGGATTGTAGCACTTCTTTACCTTTTACAGCTGTCCCAATGCTTTTGATCTTCTATTAACATTTCAATAAACAGAAATTATGAAAACACAGGCAAACTCACAGGTGGTAGGCAGGACTTTTTTTTATAGAATGAGGCCTTAATCCTGATGATATCTGTGTGATATCTATAATGTATGCACCTCCCGAGGCTGCCAGACTGAGCTGGCAATAGCCAGTCTTTTGCATGAGGAACCTGTTGCTTACTATTTCAATTCGAGCTTGAAGTATCCCAGCAGGAGCTTTCCTGTGGCAGAGCGGCGGCCCATGCCAGGCTTCACTCAATGCTGCTGAGCATTATTCAGGAAAAAATGAATAGGAGATACTGTGAATTTCCAATAAAAGTCATGTTCGAGCTTTATTCAGTGGCCCAGATTCAAATGCTACCACCACTGCTAGCCCAGAGCTAAAGTTTCAGGCTTGAGGCACAGATAAATCAGCAGATCTGGGGAGGGGCACCACTTACTCCAGAGCTGGGAGCTTGTGAGCTTGGGTGGATGCCTGAAAGGTAGATATCTCTAAACTCAGGGCCAAAGCAAAAAGGTACTTAGGGCTCTAAAAGGACAGCAGAGACTACATGACATCGAACCCCAGGTGGGATGACGGTGCGACTCAGACTCCATACCTTTTTAATCCTAACATTTAATAAGACTGGCTTTGTCTCTGGTTTCTAATTCATTGTAAAGTGAATCAGTGTCACGGCTAAAAATCAGAGAAGTGAAACATAATGTGTGTTTTGCACAGCAAAAAGGCTCCCACTTTCTGTTCCAACCCGCCTGTTCTCCAAGCCAGTTCCTCACACAAGGGTTGCACCCTGTCATTCATCCTTCTATCATCTATCAGATAAACAAGCATCACTTTGGAGAATAGCACAATTCTTATCTTCTTTACTATCTAATTTCTGCCAACTGACTGTATCAGACAGAATTACAGTGCCACCATTTATGGTATCATAATCTTCTCTTAAGTTTTTCGTTGGCACTCCTGACATAAATCTTTATAGCCAAAGATTTTAGACTTATTTATACTTATTATTTATAGAGATATAATAAAATGATGGAGATTCAAAGTTTTCCAAATACTGTCTCTTTCAGAAGCTATTGGTGGCTTTTCAAAGGAGCTGATTTTTTTTATGAATAAAACTGTATTTGTCTCCCTAATTTCAAACAGGTGTGCACATCCACCACCCTCTTCTCACAGGAATAAAGTATTAGAATGTATCTTCTATTAATTACTAAAGTCTCCATGGCTGGTATGTATTATTAGTCACATTTTACAAGTGCCAAGGAGACTGTGAGATACTGTGATCGGGGATGAGAAAGTGTCTGAAAACTTCAAAGAATCATCAGGCATTAACACTAATATTTAGAAAATTCTGGATTTGTTGCTGAGTCATAGTAAGGCATTATCTTTACAGCTTGGTATTGAAAAACACTGATCACCTGTTATGGAATTCAGCAGCAGGCTGAAAGCAGCAGCTTTTCACTGGGGTGAAAAAACCAAAAATTATCCATGTGCCATTTGAAAATCAGAATGCCAAGTTCAGAAACAGATTGCTTTATTTCTCGCTTTTATATTGTCAGAAATTATTTACCTCACAAATGTTGTATCATCCAAATTCTCAAGAACACTTCTCTTTTGGCACAACTTAATTTATTCATCTATTGATTTTGCTGAGGTCAAAGTAATAGGAATTGAAATAACAAAGATCCAAAATAGTGAGAGGATAGATTATTGCCACTGTAGCTGTATGGAGGAGGAGGAGGACAGAGGGTTGTTGAACTTAATTAGGTTGTGAGAATGGCTGGATGATGCTATGGAAAGACAACTGCCAGGTTTGGGACCAGTCTGACAGGAGGATAATGCTACATGATGTGCTGTTGCGTGATGGTGGCTGAGGGAGATAAAGCAAAAAAAAAAAAGGAGGCAAAACTATGAATGTGAACAAAGAAAACTGATGTCCAGATGAGAAAGTAATAGATACCAACCCATAATGATATGCTGAGGAGGTAGACAAAGAGCTGAATTATGCCAAGGCCAGCACAACCCCCTCTCAGACTTTGTGCCTTTCAAGGCCACCAACAGCCATAGATCTTGATCTGTCAGTGCCTCCCATCTTGTCTTGTCCTTTGCATTCGTGCAGAACTAGAGGAAGAGAATACTTGCAGAATTTTATGGTTATTTTCTACTTATTTGTAGGTATATTATACTTATTTTCCACAGGTGCACACTGTTGCAGCAGCATGGTCATATTGCTCTAACACCTGGGCTTAATTATTTTCACAGGCTCACAACTGGATGGTCATCATGGAAAAATGGATTCAATCAGCAGGGATGACTGTGCTGTTCTGTACGAGTCTTTTAAGGGAGCTGTCTCCATGGTGTTCCAGCATTAACTGCAGTAAGTGAGATGCCTGCAGCTCCTTGCAAGGCAGCTGGGCAGCCACTGAGTTAGGGACTGAAAACATAAGGACTTTCATGCAGATGATTGTCAAGTTTATAAGGCAAATGGAAAACAAATGCCAGCAAATCCATGATGTTCTTATGCGTGATCCAGTGCTACAGCGTGTTTAGTCCATGTATATGTCAGCACACACTTCACTGAACTCCAAACCTCTCTGTGGGCAACTTTTTACATTGGGATATATGTGCCCATCCCTGAAGCAACCTGGATAAAAGATTTCCCCTTTCTTTCCTTCCCACTGGTGATGATTTTATTCTATATTAAAAGGATTTTTTTAACAAAATGTTAAGCGATGTTATTGCTATTTCAAATTGATACATGTGCCATAATGCAAAAACCTGTGAGACAATCCCTGTGCTTTTGACAATATTTTAAAGGCCTCAGTGATTGTTAAGTAGGCCATTATAAGTGTTCAAGTTTTTAAAATGTATTAATTTAAATTATGTATGTTAATGTACCTATCAACATTACAAATGTAGTTTGTGGCAAAGTACTTATAATATATGAATGCTAAGCCATAAATAATAACTGTGGCTGTAAATTAAATTACTTGATTAAACTGCAAAGATGCACTCTAATTTGGAACAGAAAATTACTTTGAAGTGATTTCAGCAGCTGATAATCCTTTTAGAGTAGTAGAGTTTTATGAGCCATAGTCATTTTAAGTCAAGCATCAAACTTTCTGATGGATTTTACCCACTAGCCTGGTTGGTTGGGTATTGCTATGCCCTGAATGCAATGGATGTGACAGACTGACAAAATAATGAGTGAAGACACTTGTTAAACAAAATATGGAAGTGCTTTAATGAATTCTTTTCTGGTAGAATTTTAACAGCCTTGGTCTGGGTATCAGCAAGAGCTAAACTCTTAGAAGGACCTCAATTTCAAGAGACAGCAGGCACCAATTGCCTCTAAAGAAATTACAGGTACTCTGGAATTTTTGAATATGCACCAAAAAATCAAAACCAATAGCAGAATTTAATATGAGGCTCTGAAATACAAGCTGAGCAGAAATGCAATGCTTAAGCTCTACTACTATTGTGTCTTACATTGCTGGTATAGCAGATTAGATTCTGGACAAGTTTCTATAGATAGGATACCCCAAAATAACTTACCAAACATGGACTACTGTACACACAAGCTGTCTTGATAGTTTGCATGTACCTAAATGGAAAGGGATGAAGTTGTGGGAAAGTACTGGAGAGCTTGTGTTCAAGGAGCAATGGGCCTTTTATTCTGAATAGCCCAAGTGAAGCACTGCACCTGCCTTGAGAGCACAGAGTGAAAACCTGGGATTGTGAAGGCACGTGTAACTGGTCAAGGCTTACTAGAGCTCAAGGCAGTGGCAGCACTGCTGTATATCCACAGGGAGACTCCTCCTCAAACCCTCTTGGTCCTAGGGGCTCCCTAGGCACTTGCTGGGGCACCTCTTCCTTCTGAGTTCTGCCACTGGATATCACCTGGTACATTTGTTCTCTGAAGTCAATTTCCAGGCACTTTAAGTGTTGGTTGGGTTTCTTCCCCTTTACTATAAAAAAATGCAAATGCTGGGAGATGGTGTGATCACACATCACTGAATGATGAAACATTCAAAAGTGTTTTCAGTTAAAGGGATCTTGATTGTTTGATCTCTCAGCCTGATAACTACAAATAATTCAACAGCAAAGTTTGGTTTTTTAATTACATTTTGATTTCTCCCCTGCAGGATCTGCTGTTGAATATGGCTATTTCCAAGTGTGGATACATCTCTCAGAAAAACCTTGAAATTCAGAGATCAGTAAAGACACTAAAGAAGATTTTTGTTTATAAAGACATGGATGCAAGGATATGAAATGTAGTATATTGTGAAATCCTTATCTTTGTAAAATATGAAAAGAATGCAGATTAGAGCTTAAACAAATGTAAATAACTCTTAATGCCTTTGAAGATTGTGGGTAGGTAGTTTGCAGATGGACCTCATGCAGCACCCACATAAACAGCAATGTATTTGCTCAATGAATTGACCTTGCTGAACCACCAAAATGTGAAGGATAGAGAAAGTAAACTAAAAGCCTACAGGAATGTAAGGTATCTAGAGTAATGTAGTGTCTTTCCATAACCTATGTCCTGCATTCCAACCCAACAACCCCAGCAAAGGAATTTCGTCATTTTGGGTTAATTGATCTTTAAATGAGGCCCTTTGACACTGTCTTATAACCTGAAAAATAGCTGGATATCTAAAGTAACCTAAGTAATCATTAATTTTCTAAATGAAGGTTAGAAGGGCAGTTTCAGATCCATTTTTTCCCTTTATCCTATTTTTCTGGTATTAATCAGCCTGTCCTTTGGCTCAACTGCAGAGGCATTAAGAGTATCCTATTACCAGTGCAAATAAATGAAGCAATCAAAAAAAAAACCTCTTTTCCACCTACATCAAATAAGCTCTGTGAGACAAAGACTCTTTGTTGGTCATTTAATTCAAGAGTGCAATGGAATTTGATTCCCAAATGGTTGACAACAATTATTCTAGGTGAGGAAAGTTTATTAAATTTTTCTCTTAATTCTTTGCCCTTAGGATATGGCATGGTAATTCACATCTTTATTGTAAGGGTTTCCTGTTTGACTCTGCTATTTAAAAATTATAGCAAATGTCTGATTATGGACTTATGGATTATTCTCCAAACCTCTGGAAGAGTCTCTGTATGTCCCTAAGCAACACTTTTCTACCCAGCTCTCTCATCTTCTCTCTCCAAGAATTACCAAGTGGATTAAAAATGTGGTTTTTAAGATATGTGCCTAATGAATTGCTGTGTTATGTCTCTTTTTTTTTTTCCTGTAAAAGAAAAACCCCAACAAATATTGCAGTTTGAGTTGGAAGCAAGTTGTGAAATCCCTGATGTACAACAACTGTGGTCTAGATGAGTTGAATGGTTTTGCCTGGTCACAAGACAGAAAACATAAAAGAGGAATAGCAGTGAAATTACCAGCTGGTGAAGCAGAGCTTTTGGCTAAGAGGAAAGACCTCTTTAGCACCTCAAGGCTTGACTCAAAAGACTAATATTATAGTCTATATGCTTTTCATTTATTGTATTAAACATGTTCAGCAGCAACAGATTGTCTGACCTGTGCATGCGATTAGTTTCATATGGAACTGTTATATTTCAGACTCCTAAAAGGAAAACCCACTTGACATCTGGGAGAAAAGGGCAGCACATATATTATGAAATTTCATGAATCCAATAGAAGTAAGGGTTCAACTAGAGGTGAAAAGTAATCATGTTTTAAATGTCAATGGGTAGTATAGGCTATTACAGTATTACTTTGCTCCTGCTTTTAATAGGGTATATCATTGCTATTTTCAATTGGGTTGCACCAGTGGAACCGGGAAACAGAGCCCTTAGGCTGCTTTAACTTATAATAGGATATAAATTATTTGGAGCTGAAATTTCATCAATTTAATGGCATAGTGTCAAAAAGTTTAAGCTACATCCATGAAAAATACAGATTTTTCCAACTATGTACAAATGTTAGTGCTTTTATTTGAGTCTGTATTTCATGCTATGCCAGCAACCAATACGAACAGAAAAGCACAGACTTCCTTGAACTCAAAATGAAGCCCATCAATGCTATGAAACAACTCTCATCATCTGCCTTTCTCCTCTCAGCTGAGACGGCTCAGAAACACCAACAAGGAACTGTCTATAAGTAGGATATAACAGAGGCTAGTAATGAAAATATTGCTCATTAGCCAATATCCTGCCATGGTATCTTCACAACTTTTCCTGGTTTGTATTTCACAACTGATGGCCACACTCTGGTTACATCCCAAGGGAATTTTACATAGTCCTATTTCCAACAGTCTGTGTAATTCAATGACACTTTAGTATTTGCTTTAATCCAGCCAATTTCTACACTTAGAACAGACCTAGATGAACTTTCAAACTCCTCAGGAAAAAGTTTCTACTATTATGATTTAAATGTGTTCTGGTAAAAAAATTCAAGTAGCAGAACATTCCCTCATTGCTATAGAGGTTACAATGCTCCTGTATCCTTCAAAATGTCTCAACTAAATGACAGCAATGATTAATTAAGGCAAAATTGCATTGAGTAGGATGGTCACCTTCAGTACAATTAAAAAGAAATGTTCTGGTACAAAGGAAGAGTCATGCAAGTCCTGTTCTCCCAAGCTCTGCTGGAAATAAATACTGACAGGTTAATAAAAGCATTTCTAAACAGTTGTAAGAAATCAGCCATCTGATTCAAGAATTCTGTTCCTCAGTTAACTTATGATTCAGCTACTGAAAACTTCAGTTTCCCATCTGTGAGATGACAAAATTGAATGAAAACAGTATTAATATTTATGTTCTAAATAGAAAAGGCTTTCAAAGCATGTTCATAAAGTGGAAAATAAAAGCAGGAGTTTATCCAAAACTTTCTGGCATTTTGCGTATTTAAAATTTATCAGCCTTGCTGCCAGGATTTGTTGGCTGAAGGGCAAGAGATTGTATTTTATAAAAGTTATTAATATGGGTGGATAATAATTTAACTTCTATATCATTTGAATGGTAAGGCTCTATTATGTGAGTTAGTTAATTTTAGCTACAGTTCATACTGTTAAGGATATGTTTTCCAAAACTGCCCACAGGTGGGAAAAATACTCTTATTTGGTCTGGTTGAGATGTTTCATGATTGTAGTGTTTATATCCTACATAAAGATCATTCAACAGAACCTGTGTGCATGTGCACACATACCAGAGGTACTGGTAAAAATTACACGGATATGAAAATACAGTGAACTTTTTCCATATACAGAGCCTCATTTCTAATTAACCATGTTGCCTTCATATGCATAAAATCCAATCCCTTGTTAACAGTATAAACTTGGCAGTCACTAGAAGTAGCTCATGAAAAATTAAATACTTTGTTTGAAACAATTTCATCAGTCCTTATGCATGGAATTTCCTTGTATTGCACCTTACCAGTCCTTCCCACTTTTCTGATACATGCTCCAAAAAGGGCACATTGATATGTTCAACTGCTAAGATTACATGAGGCATTACTCCAATGGCCTGCATTTTCCCAGAGAGACAACATGCAAAAAAAGAGCAACTTCTACACATTTTTTCCTCCCATTCTCATAACAGCACAGGACACACTTATATTATTACATTATTTTGCAGTTGAAGAGAGAAAACTCCTTTAGGCAAGAAGCACAAGCCCAGTGCAGGAACTGATTCTTCTGGCAGTGCAAGCATAACTGGCCTGAAATACTCGGACTTTTGAATTCAAGCATCCCTAAACAGCAGCTCAAAGGTAGCAAAAGGTACTTCTGTGTGAAGGCTGACGCTATTTTTTCCTTTTTGCACATTGAAAAAACCCACCACCACTGTACAAGGTGGCACAAGGCAGAAAAAACCCAACCATTTGCTTACAGTTCCATGTACAGAACTGCATGGAGTAGAGAGAACTCAGGACGGGACATCCTGATGAAATGGTAATAGATTTCTTTCAGAAGACTACTATAGTTTCAAAACTAAATTTTGATCCTAAATTGGGGGGAAGGAGTTGTGGAGTGTGTGTCTCTCAATTTGGTATGGAAAGAGCTGAGAAATTTGGTTTTGGTTTTTTTACTCTAAGCATCACAGTAGGGATGCTCTGCTACCTTAATGGAGAAAGTACCTGTCCTTTACTCTTTATCTGGATGACTAAAACTATCCTAATTTAACTTGTAGTGTATATTATTGCTGTATACACCCAATGAAGATGAGAAGGGTCACTTGTGTTTATGTACATTAAAAAAAAAAATCCCATGGCTGACCAGGGAACTAGGACTGCAAAAAGGGTTTCTGAAACGTGCATTTCTCCAACAGTTCATCTCTGACTTTGTGCAATGGAGAATAACAGACTCAATCCCAAAGCGGTGGATGTGGTTGTTATAAGGCACTCATTTCTTTACTGCTGTGACTTGGCACCATCATGTGGCCACTTTTCAGTTTGCTGAATTTAAGTAACACATAGAGAAATGTTAGCAATTCATTAATTTGAAACTACAAATACTTCAGCCTATTTTAGATGGAGATGGTAAATATTTTAAATATATATGTGTTTGCTAAATACTAAAAATATCTTTTAATTGTCCTTTTTCATGAATCTGTTTGTTTAATCAAGATTTTCCTCATGATCTTTAAGATAGATGTTGTTAGGCTACAAAAGATATTTTTGGTGCTTGGTCTTGATCCAAACTTTACCAATAGTGTATAGAAATTAGTATCATGTGATAAATAAGAGTTTGTAAACTAAATTATTTGCAGAATTAAACAGGTCAGTATTTTCTGTTTTACATCAGAAATCCCAAAAGATTTAGAATTTCAGTACATCTCCCAAGCATATTGTTCATGCAGTGTGACCCAAACAGGGAGTGTACATCTCAGAACTTGAGTTGGTCAGGTTTTGCAAAATTTGTATTCTGGTATGTTTGCATAAAGTCTTTAGGTAGATACAAGAAAGTTTTACCAAGCATTAGTGTTTAAAAGGCCCAGAGGTGGCAGTCTCCTTACATTCAGGTTGTACAGAGGCTTTATGCTTGCCAAAGGATTGGTACGATTTACTCCAGAGCAGAATAATGAGAAACACTGTGCAATTTGTAAGAATACATTTTCACTATTTTTAAAAAATATATATACATCTAGAGTACTTCCAATAGTGAAATATGGTTAGTCATATTTTTGAGTACAATAGCAGTAGATTTTATTCTGACATTTCTATGATAAAATATATTTTTTCAATTGAAATATTGCATTGATAGTCTTTAAAATATATACAAGTTATATACAAATACAAAATTACAAATATTTTAATTGCAGACAAATAATCTAAACATTTTGCAATAAATTGTACAACCCTGCATCTAAAAAGACTGCAATAAAATAGAGTGCAGTTTGTTGGATTCCTCAGGCTGAGGTGATGCCCACTTCTTCTTTACATACTGAACGTCTATCTGCCCAGATTCCTTGGCCAACATGATGCCCAACAATCCATTTGCTTTTTCTGGTTCTCCCAGCAGAGCCATAGCTACAACCCTGAAATCAGAAGAACAGGGGAGTGTTTTTTAATTGAGGCAAAAATATTAGAAATTGGTGCTTTCAAACATGTTTATATAAGGTTCCTTACAGTCGACTAAATGATTCCTTTTTTCTGCTCATGTCCCAGCATATTCTTTACTTTTTGACCAGTTGCAATCATTTAATTTAAATATAACATGCAATTCTTCACCCATGCATTCCACCATCAACTTCTAATTGTGATTTCAAGCTTGTAAAAATGAATGTTTTATAGCACTTTCCAGTACAGTGTAACAAGTTTTTAAATTTCAATATTTTCTCCTAAAACTAGCAGTGCTTCAATATGGTTTCCAAGGATACAAGGAACACTTTCAGTCAGAGGGACATCGACCAAGGCTAACTTCAGCCTAAAGTAGACAGTCTCCCCATAGGATATCCCTCAGAGAGGGAAGAGAACCTTCAATGCTGTAATTCAGAAAGGCTGAACAAAACTGCTGTTGTGCATCAATCCACAGGATCCCAGGTCTCTTCCCTGGCTCCAGGAACAGTATTAGGAGACTACCCTGGTGTTCACTGGGGTGAATATGGGCCACTCAAAAATATTCTTGTTCACTTTGAGACAATGAACACAATCTATTTCTTTAGATCTGTAACCATACTATATAAAGGTATTTTAAAATGTTTTCCAACATCTTGACTGTTTTAGGGGTTGATCCTGATCCAGCAAAGCTGTCTTTAAACTTAAAAGAACTTGAAATCCAGTGATTTTAATAGGAACAAAATGTTTCTCTTCATATAAGCAGCAGCTGCTCCTTGTACAGACACCTGTCCCAACTCGTAACACTATATCTGGTTTTGAGTTATACTATTTCTCCTTTATCAGACTGGATAAAATAATAAGTAGTAAAGATCAACTAAAATTTAGCTTGCTATAGTTTGTTTCCACACCTTCAGTAGTTTACAAAATACAGTCAGAAAAGTAAACTCTAATGAGTATTTAATGTCAAGCAAAAAACCCGTGTAATAGAATTAATATTTTGTTAAAAAGAGAGCAATGCAATACACTTACTTCTCTGATGGAATAGTCTCCTTTGCCACAGGCATCAAGTCATTTTCCAGAAGATCCCAAATGTAAATATTAGATGATGCATCCAGGGCAAAGAACACAGCAGGCCTTGTTAAAGCCCACTGCAGGGCAACAATGGGCTGGCCATTTGTGCTGTCATTCCACTGCATGACAGGGCACTCTGATGTCATCTGATGTAATCTAATACTTCCATCAGAACAGCCAACCTGTATCACAGTGAAAATGACAATACTTATGGAACAAACCAAACTGAGCAAGATAAAAACTGCTGTTAATTCTTGAGAATATCAAGCATACAAATAAAATTAGTTATGACTCCAGTGGCACACATCTCTCATACCTCACTCTATTGACTGTCTGGATTTTAACTCTTGTATTTATGTATTAATATGGAGCTCTGAGTTCAAAAACAGTCACTCCATACTGAGTATCCACTAATCCTGGGTTAAAGTCCTAATTTCCTATTTTACAAAAAGTTCTCAGACTTCACCAATGCCATGACCCAGCACAACTTGACAGCAGCCTGAATTGGGGCGAGGTCTACTTAGTGCCACATGTTCTCTGCAAAACCAAGAACAGCTTTCAGTAGGACAGGCTGTGTTTAATAGTATAATGATATTAAACTGATCCATAATGAACAACTAAATCTAAAGGCAGGCAGATATCACTGTGTCCAGGTATTTTCTTATAACCTTTGTCTAACATTTACAAGTTTGCTCTAATTCACATACAAAAGAAACTATTCTGTGAAAACAGAAAACTTGTTCTTACTACCCTGGGTCATCTCTACATCAGGAAGACCTCTTAGAATTTTTACATCATAATAAATTTTTAGAGCAACTCCATAAACAGTGCTTACATTTAAAAGAACTTTGCAGATACAAACTTGTAGAAGTCAGTATCACTCTGAATCAATGCATTTGGGAAAAGAGTAACAATATCCACACTGGTAAAAGAAAATTCTGAATGCTCTGAGGTGATACCACATACCTACACTGTAGACAAACACATTCATTTTATACCTTAGGCAATCCCAGTGACATCAGCTAAATACCCAGAGCTGCCCCACAGACCTTTATTTCACAGCCACACAGATATTTCATCCCCAAAATCATTATGTCACTAAGAGATGTATGACAAGAGTGAGATACAGCTGAGGCTTCACAAACAGCAGAAATGCTGAATTTCAGTAAAACCAAAGAATAAGTTCTAAGTTATAAATTGAAGTGCCATTTTTCAATCTGAGCCAGATGATTCCTCTTTTACATAAGCCAAGTTCAAACAGCAGGACACAAGATTTGATTCACTAGCCAGAAGGTATCTGAAAGATGTGCAGATGTGGTGGACTCCATGGGGGATCTTTTCCAACCTAAATTATTCTGATTTTTTTTGTCACCCTTCATGGCAATTGGAATTAGTGAGGTAAATCAATTATCAGATCTAGTTAAATGCATCAACTTAGAAATATTTTCTCAGCAAGTAATTAAAAAATGAACTTCTATTAAAACTGTTTCATACCAAAAATAGTGGCTTTCCAAAAGGGAAGAAATCAATTGCAGTGATGCTTATTGATCTCAGTCCGCTCTCCTGGGGCCTGAATAGCTTTGGAACAACTTTTAAATCATGTCTTGTACCATGACCTACTAGGCCCTATGAACAACATAAAGAAAATTAATTAAACAAAACAAAATTTACATTATTGGTATTACAAGAAGAAGTTAAATAATTCACAGAGCTGCTATCTAAAAGATCCTTACTAGCTAACACATTTTCATAGCTAATAGATTTTAATAATAGGCTCAAATTACAAACATTATATACAGTCTACTGTAAAATTCCAACTAAATGGGACGTCTTCCAGAACAAAAAAATAACAATGAGACGAATTTCAGCACATTACTCACAATGTTTGTTCCAACAATGAAATGATTGGGATTAGAAGACAAAAATTTAATAGTCAGTGTCTGTGGCATTCTCTGGCGAATATCCTTCGGGAAAAGGCTAGGAAAAATGTAAGGGAAAAGACGATGTTAATACAGGAAGCTGTCTCCTAAAGCTGTGCAAATACTTATAGAAACTCTTGATCTAAAATTTCTATGACTAGCTCAAGGAAGAAATGTGAATTAAAAAAACCCTGCAAAACAACTAATGAAAATAATGTTAAATATATCTTATATAACAGCAAATTATTACAGTATAGGATGAATTAGCTTGGTGAGATACACACGTAAAACTGAGATGCCCCAGTTTTCCTACCTGTTATTCAATTCCATAGTAGAGCTATGTACTAACTTCACTTTCCCTCCAGGAACTAAACCTAAAATCACACAAAATTATTATTTAAACTGATTTAAGCACTTTGCATTAAAAAAGTGCAATCATTAAATTAAATTCTAGAGTAATAAGTAAAAGGATATTTCATAGTTAAATTGTTTACTGCAGATACAGCCTTTGACATGTAAGAATCCCACATCATTTGGAACTATTTACTTCGGAATCCAAATCCGAGGAGTTGTAATCTTTGACAGAAATGGAAACATGATTAAATGTTTTAGTTTTTCAGCATGCATATAACATCCTGTAATATCACTCCATAAAATCCAAATCTTGCAATGGTTAAAAGGCACATTTGTGTCACTTGGATCTTTGACAATGGATTTTAGTAATAAGACACTGTAATAATGCTTCCACAAAGCCGGTCTATGTTACTTGTTAGTAGAGGATACCATAAATAATTCAAATCCTTCAAAGACAAGAATTTTTTAAAGTAAAAAAATGAATCATGATTGCAGCAAAGCTGTGTCAACACAGGACCACAGCTTTAAAATGCACCTCGCCACGGACATAATACCCAGCTTTAGCAGCTTAACATAGCCTGATATTGCACACAAGCTCATACAAAATTGATCAAAATTCTAGTTTGTTGGCATTACTTCATTGTTATTTATGTATTTTTAAATGTATCAGGATTTTAATCACAGTCTTTTCCAGTTAGGTAAGTATGTAAGTCTAAGTTTGTTTAAAGAATGTAATTTTCTTTATTCTTATAACAAAAAGGGCTGAATGGATTTGGTTCTTTACTTTTTTTCATGGAAACGTTTCTCTCACACTAAATTAAATACCCAAAAGAGAATTTTCAGGACAATTATCAAAATGGAGATACAGGCAACAGCAGTATAACAGATTTGGTTAAAAATACAGAAGGACCAAAGACAGACTTCCATATTCTTTGAAAAAAAGCTGTTGAGGATACAGAAAACTGCTCTGACATTTTAAGACACGTGGTTGTCTAGTGGCAATTACCAATACACAATTAGCAGATGGGATTCGAATAGCAGCGAAAATAATTCTCATTATACCTAGCCAATAACCCCAAACATCAGATATGTACCCTTCAGAATGAATCTTTTCCTCAGTAATTCTGCCTTCTTCTAAACTACTGCTTGGCACTACTGACTCTTCCTCTATCTTCTAACTTCATAGTCTCAAAACTAGAGCATTTTATTTTACCTCTAACATACAGTACTCACCTAAATCAGTTTGTGAACCAGCTAAATCCACTTTATGTAATTCAGCAACTACCTGAAAAGTCCATATTTAACATTAATAACCAATTAATATTTACCAGACTTCGAAGTTTTTGAACTAGTTGTAATAACTTATGACATAACTCTAGAGGAACATGTAGAGAGGCAGGTCTAATGTTACAATGATTACAGGTAGATTCTCTATCCCCTGTCAATGTCTGCAATTCTAAAGATAGCTTTACATGCCTGCTGGATGTTCCCTGCTGGAAAGCAGAATATGGGAAGTTACATTCTATACTTAATTGCTAGTTGGCACCTTGTTGGTTTGGTCAGTCACAAAAAAACCACCCTAAATCCCCCAAATAACGAATTGTAACACATTTCCCATGCTTTTCAGTACGCAGGAAATAGAAAGGGTATTCATTTGGCCTGAATCTGCTGCTGCTGAAGTTACTTAGAGCTTTAAGGGACTTAACCAGTGATACAGAAGGGAAATACTTTTATCCCCTTATTATTCACTGAGCCATTCAGTTCCTCAAGCAAGACCAATTCAGATGCAAACAACAGGTTCAGCAGCTGGGCCAGTGCTGCATCAGAGAAAAAAAGACTGAAAACATTTGAGATAAGTAAAAGTTGTCAGGCCAATGATTAAGAGTAACAGACCTGGTGCCTTTCTGATCATCACATTTTAGGCAAGGCAATTTCATCCACTGATTTTCACCTTTTGTCTCTTGAACATTTCTTTTATATAAATTATGAATCTAATTTCTCCCATACATTCAGTACAGGCTCTGACACCACTGTGATTCTAAAATAAAGTAGGTGGGTGAAAAGAGGACTGAAGTCTATTAATCAATTAATAGAAATATGTGAACATATTCCTATGAAGTAAAACTACTGACTGCATGTTTTCATGAATTCATGTATCTGTTAATAGTTTTTCCTAAGGAGAACATTAGGGAATTAGGTCAAAAATTTCAAAGAGAATTCCAAAAGAATGGCTAGTGTTGCTGTACTTTTCGGAGAGAAAATTCTCATCAGAAATGCTGAATTTGGGTTGCTATATTTGAAGTATTTCATTATTCCTATACATTATAATCTCTCTTTTCATACATATATTACTCACCCAGATATTGAGAATTCCATTTTCATCCATTGAAGCTATCTGAAATGGAGGGCCTGACATTTCTATGGAAGGAATGGCAACAACTTTTATTCATACACTGACCTTCCTCCTGAACAATAGCAAAGGATTTGAAACATTTCCTACGTTAACATATTCTCTGAAACTTCTACAATCCTCTCAGCTGCCTAGAAAGGCAAAGTGCTCTAACTCCACTGAAGGAAAAAAGGCAGGAAACTTCCTTTACTGAGAGGGTGGTCAAACATTGGAACAGGCTTCCCTTAGAGGTGGTCAAATCAAGCCTGCCCATGTTTAGGAGGCATTTGGACAATGCCTTTAACATGTTTTAACCTGGTCAGCCCCAATTTGATCAGACAGTTGGACTGAATGATCCCTGTACGTCCCTTCCAGCTTAAAGAGTTTGTTCTACGTTTGTCTATTCTAGTATGAGCAGCTTGTCCTACCAGAAAGGCAGATGATCTCTGTCTGCATCTTTCAAAAATGTCTGGATTCTGCATGGACTTTGGAAGGGAACATACAGTGCAACAGATGAAATGTTGCAAAACCTGCAATATGCAGCACATTTCTTTGAACCACTACAGGTTTCAAAATACAAATCTGCAATGGAACTAATAATGTCTCCTCCAGCACACTGTCTGAGAATTTGAGAACATGAGGATCAGAGTGTCTTTGCAAAGGCTGGTCATAAAAATATAGGCAAAAGACACAGGAAAAAGCCACCAAGTACAGTCACACATTTTAAGTGCTTTCAAATATAGGCAAGTTGCTTCACTGAGTCAGACAGGGGTTTTCTCAGACATTATAGAAGGGCTAAGACTTTTCTAAAGGCAGTTTTTGAGTGATAATTTGTTTTATTAAGAAAGAACAAGATATTGTCTGGAAAACAGACACTGTAACAAGTATGCACCCACATCTGATGTGAAGCTGCACTGAATGAACATCATAAAAACAAGGGCAGAAAACAAACATGAACGTTGGATGCAATTGATACCACAGGCAATTTAAGAGGCAGCATAGGATTATAAACTGGATTTTAGCTATGATATATTTGCTTCACCAGATACCTCAAGAAAGGCTCAAATGTATTGATGCTTTGAAGAGCAGCTTACATACCCTCCTGATAGGAGAGGCTTGAGAGCCCGTAACTGTGTTCAGTGTCAAGAGAGGTTGAGACAGATTCCACTGCTAGTATAGGAGAGGTGTGGTTTACCGAGTTTAGAATGCCATCTGTGATTAAGAATAATGAAAGTTAAACACGATATTACCTTCAACAAAAACCAACAACAAAACCTTAATCACTTTTCAGCTTATGGGAGAATGATGATTACAAAAAAAGAATGGCAAACAATGAACTTCATAAAGAATTACTTTGAAAAAGTCTCAAATACAATACTGCAAACTGTTTGCTAAATTAACAAAATACTACTAGATAAATCAGTGTTTCAATATTTCCATTTACTTCTCATTTTCCAAATGACTTCTGCACCATTTATGCCACTGTTCCAGACATTTCATAAAAATCTGTCATTTCAGGGTTAGCATAAAAAAAATTATGGTAATTTCAAGCCTCATAAAAAAACAGGGGTAGAAATAAATCACTGCTTAATATAAAAAAAGAAAAATTGAAGAAAAATTACTCAGTAGAAAGTAACTACCCTGAAACAAAGAATTCACCATGAGAAAATATGTATTTACCCTTCAATAACATTTTAAAATAAATGTGTATTTAGATTCATTTCAATATGTGTTCTTTGTCAGACCCTGATGTTTCCGGGCTAGCCCTGTGCACTGAACTTAATTTCATTTAAGACTAAAGGCATAAAGCTCCCTAAGTATACAGCATTAAACTGCCTGCTTATATGAGCACCTGCATGAAACTGTACCCATTTGACTCCCAGCCCAGTGTGCAACACAAGACCAAGCATCTTTGACCTACTAAAAAACTTACAAGTCCATCAACAACCAACTAGTCATTTTTACATGGCTGCTGCAATTAGATAAACACTCTTTCCTTCACAAGTGTAAGTTTAACCAGAGAATTATAGAAACATATCTTACTATATGTGCTTAGATGTAGGTCAAAAAATGTAGGTTATATTAAGGAAGGCAACATGTTGAGAATTGACTAAGCTAATGATTTCAGAGGAGGAAGTAGCTGAGTAGTCCATTTTAATACTATAATGCTCCTTAGGTTCTACAGCTGGTCCACCTCTCTATTTTCATTGCTTGATGCACATTGAGCTGGCTTACATTTTTGTACAGCTATTAATTATTGACAATTTTTACTAGACTAAATACAATCCTTGAACCGGCTAAACTAGCCTACGAAGAATTATTTCACCGGGCACAAAATGACTAACCAGGATGCACAGATACAAACCAGTGGAAAATGTTGGAACTCTAAATGTCCAGTCAGTTCCACTCATCATCACATGAGGGTGCATTCTTGAGTCTTCTCGAAGATCCCAGACCAACAGTGAACCATCTGTTGTTCCAGCAAAAACCAATGTGGTTTTACTGGGACTAAAACAGCAACATACCACCTGTCGAACAGTAAAAACATGCATGGTATATATTATGACAAAGGCAAATGATTTGATAAGCCTGAAGTATGTTTTTACTTCCTAGTGTAATTCCTATACAGATTGCATGTGTTTATAGCAAAAGGGCAACTTATTTTAAAAGGGGATGTAGGATACAAGACTTTCAGTAGTCCTTCCCTTTTCAAGACAATTGTTTTGTAATCTGCATCTACTACTAAAAAGCTGAAGGGGGTGACTCAGCTATATGACAGTGATGAGTAGAGAGAAGTCCTGACAACATCTCAACATCTCAGATGTTTTAGTGCCATTTACTCTTCAACCATGAGTTAGAGTCCAAATTAAACAACCAACAAAACATCAAAACCATGAATACAATCTAGTTCTGGAGCACAAAACAGAATGAGAATAGTGTTTTGTTCACTAGGCTCAAATGTGTTTCTCAAAAGATGGTATATCTTGCAGCAAGACAAAAAAACCAAAATACACATAGTAAAGTTTTTCTTTTTGATGGGCAAATATACAATGTTATTAAAACATACCTCTGAATCACCTATTAAAACTTTCTGAGGACTGGAGGGCTGCCAGACGTTCCAAACACATATCAGGCTCTTTCTGTTCAGTAAATCAACACCTGCTTTTTCAGGGAATCCATGAACAGAAAGCAGTGTCTGCCTCTGAACTTGAGAGACATATAGGCAGGATATTTTTCGGCCTAAACCATTAAAAAAAAGTCAAGAAAGAAAGGCAATAAACGAAAAAGCAAACTCACTCCAGATGAAAAAGCAAATTTAGCTGCTAAAGCAACAAAGAAACTATTCGCAATTATGAAGAATATTTCTATTTAAGAATGGGTTGTTTTTGAAGCTATACAATAAAAAAGGAGCGACTAGAGAAGGAATCCAAAATACTCTAAGTAGAAAACAGGAAGGCAGTCAGGAAGCAAATAGAATAATTATTGTGGGCATAAGCAAGGCGATCTGATCTGACATCAGCATATGGACTGAAAATTCAGCTGAGTCTCAAACAAGAAACAGCACATGCCAGGCTTTTACTGGTTCATCTCATGTGTTCATGATGGATCATGTGTGTTATGGGCCTTCCTAACATAATTACAGACGCTCCATCTTTCTTTTATATTTCCATCTGAACTGCTACCGTTTATATGGGGAAGGTATAATTGCTTTTCAAATATATCAGGTAATATTCTCCCTGCTCAGTAACCTGTCTTTATTTGTAATTTTGGCCCTACTGTCAGCATGAAAAGCCCAGACAAAATTCCACCACTTGAGATGGCCCTTCAACAACAGCAAGAAATTATATGCATCGTGCTAATTGCTGGCTGTATTTCTGGTAGGAATAGGTGGACAATATTTCTTGTAGGATGTTCTGATGTTACCTATGTGAAACCAACCTGCACAGTTACAGCATGATTAGTGCAATTAAAAAAAAAGTTGGGGTTTACATCATCTATATATCCTGATACGTGCTGTTTGCACAGTTACAACAAAGAGCATGGTACTTTGCAAAGAAAGAAGAGTTCACTGTATACTAAAAGGTGTAGAATAAAGTTCCCTTACCATGGAGGAATGGCTGGTTAGTATTTAACTGGAAACAGCTATCACTAATAGACAGACTGGTTTGTCGAGATCTTAGTTTCTTGGGTTGTGTTGAAACTTGATCTTCCTCTAGCAAAACAGCAATCACCTTTCAAACACAATTACATTTATAGAAGTAAAAGGGTCATCTTATCCTTTATGTCACTTTTGCTATGTTTAGCTTTCTAAAGCTATGTGGATAAATTTAACAAACCTTTACCAACTCTCTAGTTCAGTCTGTATCTTTGCAAATATAGCTTTACAGACATAGGAGTTGCACAGCTCTGATTCCATTCCTTTGCAGAGAGATGACTCTCATTGATAATGGGTATTATTTAAGTAATTTATTTAAATTAATCAGAACAAGAACTGTAAGTGATCTATTACACTGTATACTTATGCCCACAGCTCATAAGGGATATCAAGGACGTAACAGTACCTGGCAAGCAGACCGCAGGAAATTTGCTAATCTTTGTGAATCAATTTTAGGTGTTAGAGCTCCACTCACTGACAGATCCTGGCTGTTTCTGGGACCTACGGAAAAAAAACCCAAACATCAAAATCAAACTTGAGGCTTCAAAAGGGAATCAATTCAGGAAAGTGTAATAATAATTTAATTTTGAAGCATGAGGAGAGTAGTAGCAATCGACTTTGCTTCAGCAGGAATAATAGTGTTGAAGACCAAGATCTGTTGGGGAATAATTTTTGCTGCCAACAGAAAGAGCAAGGCAGAAGGAAGAACTATTTCTGCCACTTACTCTTCACCCCCTCCACATGGGGATTCAAAGTGCCTATGGCAGTTTGGGATCGCTGCAGCCTGCCACACTACAAAGTCTCATAATCAACGGACACAAAAAAGAAAGTTTACATGACATGCACACATCTCTAAATTAGTAAGATTAAAATGTTCTTCACCTCCAGATACAAGAGAACTTTCTCCTGGATGCTGTGTCCATTTCTCCAATGTCTCAACTTCCTCAGTCTGAATGTCTCTATCAAGATTGTCCTCATTACACTGAATATATGCCTAAGGTAGAAAGATGAAGTGATCAATTTATGGGTGACACAGCTAGGAATGGCAGCACAAAACTGAGCAGAACTTTGTAACTTTAAAACTGATGTACTCAACCTCTTTTGTTTGTAAATTCAGACCTAAGGATGCTGACACACTGTCCCGATTTTGCGCATACACATTTTACCACATTTCACACAAGAGTGCCAGACCTACTGCAAAAATACAGAATGTCTCACCTGATGTGTAAACACCAAACCCAGCATATCTGGGGACACTGAGCCACGGGCATTCAGAAAGCCGTTCAGAAAACGGGGAAGGAAAATGAGAGTCCTCTTTTAACACAGAAAGGAAATGGTTTGTCTGGCCAAAAGTTCTGAAATTATTGCTTTAGGGTAATTTAGGTTTAGAGATGAAAATTATTAATTTTTCATTCGTCTATTAGCTTTAAGGAAAATTACTTTTCAGAACAAGAATCAGCACTTTCAGGATTTAAATATTACTATATATTTGTTACTCACCTGCTTAGTGTTCATTTTACCAAAATTCCTGATATACATGTCGTACTCATTTACAGGGGGCAAATCCAGCAATGAAAAACTAACTGAGAAATCCAGGTCAATTAGTGGGAGAAGTTCTGAACTCCGTTTTCTTCAGAATTAATTACAAGAAAGAAACAAAAAAATGGTTAAGACCAAGTATTTGGTATTCCAAAGAAAAGCAATCTGATTTTGTACACTACCAGAGATCTAACAGCCCTTTAATGTATGTGAAATGAAGTGTAGCAAACCTAAGTAGCAAGTAAAAACACATCAACAGACGTATACAGAATATTGTTATGAGTTTTCATTTAATATTATGTTGAGATAATTACCATAGTTGAAAATGTAATACTGATTGCAAATGGCAAACTTATGTGGTTTATTATTAAGCCCAAACTTCAAAGCCCAGCAGATCATCTTTTCTAAGTATTCAGAGGCTGTTCTGTAAGGTAGCAGATGAATGTCTCTTCCTGGAGTTATGATGGTGGCTAACTCTCCTAAACACATTTTATTAACTTACATCACTTAGACATGTAAACGTTTTATAAAGTTCCTCTATAGTGTCCTGGCTTTGTTAGACACATGCAAATATATTTTGAGTGACCTCCACTTGTAATAGACTGCCTGAATTTGTACCCCTTTACATCACTGAGGAAACAAATAACAATAGCACGCCTAAAATATATTTTAAATATACACACTAAATTACTTTCTTGCTGATCCATAACTGGTAGACATGAATACTGACCTCTTACCCTAAGAGTAGGCCTCAAAAAAACTTCAGTTACTTGACTATTGGACTTGATCTAAATTGTAAGGAAACAAGTACTCGAGATTGAGGGAGACTGTGCGTTTTTCCACTTGTATTTTTAGTTTTGAATAAGATTAGCACATTGTACAGGATCTGAGATACCTGAATCTCTTTGTCTTGTGAAACACCAAACCTTTCCATCTTCCTAAATTCCCTTGCTGGAATGATAAAAAAATAACTCAACTGCCTTATCCATCTTCCCTCAATCCTTTCATTTTTTAATTTTTTCATCTTTGCTCACAAATAAAACTGTATTTTGATTCTTAATTGGAAAACAAGTCTACCTTCATATACTGTATCTTATTCTGTAAAATGAAAAAACATTTCTGTGATATTACTCGTTACCATCAACTACAAAGAGATTCCTGTCACTCCACTTGTACGGATGTGTGGGCAGTCTTCGTCACAATTCACACATCTATCTGCTTTAATGACATAAAGCTGTTAAGATTTTTCATTTTAAGAGTGAACTGCTTGAATGATATACAGATGGCTGTTTACAAGTTAATTCCAGGCTCCTGCTATAGTACAAATACCTTGACAATGAGAAAATTTTTGCAAAAAAATTGAAAATGAAAAATTCACCCCTTTCTCTCTTGTACTTTCAGGTGTTTTTTAATGTACTTAAAATTGTGGACCTGTAGATAATCCATATCTAAGCAGCGTTAAAGATGCAGTTCTAGTTGCAGTTTCTTCTAAATAAGATAGTATTTGAAAAGGGAAAAGACTGGAGCAACAAGAGCTAGAACTTCATCAGCATTTTAAGATGGGTTTTTCTTTATGTACAAGCACAATTTTCACATCTCCTTTTTGCTACTTGATGGCATCTATTGCATTTTCTTACCCAAATTTTATTTTAACTTGTGCTTCCTAATATACCACCTCTTCACAAACGTGGGCACAGATTGCTAAGATTAAACTCAGATGTATGAAAGTTGCTTCCTAGTTGCAAATCTGAATGCTATATGCACACAAATCCTTAAAATAAACTAATAAGCTCATGTAAGTATTCATAACTCCAAAGTGCCACAGCTCATTTAAGAGATGCTTTCAGTCTGCTTACAGGTAATAATGTATTATCACAGCATTAAATTCCATAATCCCTTTCTCTTTCCATGAAAATGTTCATTATCTTCACAGGCTATTTATGTTGTTAGCATGTACACAGAGTTTTATACATAGCCATTGTCAGTCATAGTACATAATCATTAGAGGCTGACAAACACTCCAGAAGGCAATTCTTCAGAGATGCCTTCCTGAGTCTCCTAATCTGTCTCCACAGTCTAGAGAGGAAGCCTAGACAATGAACTTGAATAAAATCTGGGCATACAAATTTAGGCAAGGTGAATTGGACAGCTTAGAGAATAAAATCCCTCATATGTGAAGATCAGCCACTGATGTGCCGCCACGCAACAGTGGAATCTATTATTAACAATAACATTTAATAATCTTGCTTTATGCATCCAAGCACTGTAACAGCAAATTACAGACCAATTTGCTTCAGGTAAATCTGGAGCTTCTGGCAAGTTCCATAAAAAGCAGGCATGATTTTGTTTCTTTAAAATACAGGGATGTCTTTAATATCTCAAATCTAGATCAAATTTAGATCAGTAATAACATGTTTTTACACCAACTGGTGTCAACCCTGAAAGGGAAGGTGCTATTTTGGCAACAGTATACAGCATACAGTATCTTGATTGTTTCAAGAAATTACAGTTCTGCAGAGAGCCAGCAGCACCTAAAAGGCTTGCTCTTTAGTACTTTAGGCCAATATCTAATTAGGTGACTGAAGACTTACACACAGAAATTACAATCCTGGCAACTCATTCTCTAATAAAATGATGCATGTAACCTGATACACAAATAAATTTCTGCTATAAAATTTCCTGTAGCAAAGTCTGTACATTATATTTACTTACAAACTAATTACTGCTAGCTAAGAAAATAATACTTGATTCTATAAGCCTCAAGTTAATGAATTTCACATAAAATGCAAAAAATTACATCTCACATAGTGAGCTGCCATTGGGTGTGGATTATTTCGAATACACTTACTTCTGCTTACTGGCCATACTTCGGCTACTTTGTCGTTGGTTTGCCATTTGAAAATCCATGAATATTCCACAAAAAGAGTTTCTGACAGTTTCTGATTGGTTTTCTGTGATATAAAACATAGTGTTACAGTGCATTAAAATGTAAAGCACCATGTCCAAAAAGCCAGAAATTTATTAGAACACAGCTACTAAAAGTTAGCAGTTTGCATGCTACACAAAGTGCTCTTGCACAGCTTTCAGTACAATGAGCTTAACTTCAGTAATGGGCCAGCTTATGTCCCCTATTACAGTCCTTCATTAATCAACTCAAAATGACTGGCCACTGTAATTTTTAATTTAGAAGACTATGATGCAGAAAGGAACTCTTTCTTTCTCTTGCCATTAGCAGGTCCCTTGTTCCCCTGTGTACAGTAAAATGCTCTACAATCAATTCTAAAAATGGTACCAGCATCACACAGACTCCACTATATGCATGCTATACCTCTGAATAATTCATCATTACAGCTAGTGGAGAACCTCATCAACACAAGCTTAAATAATGTCCCTGGATTAACAAGGAAAACATTGAAAACTTCCTTGAAAAGCCACAGTTAATAGACCGACTACAGTAACTGATGTCATGTCTATTTTACTCCCTTTCCTGTCTAGGTGGCAGCTAATTACCCTTAATCTCCAACTTCCAGTCAGGACTAATGGTATTCCATTTCCTCAAAAGAAGACTACCTTTTAGGCAATATTTTTAAACTTCCAAAAATAATTGCCAGAATGTTCAACAACCATTTTAAGCAAATGAGATAAAAAATTGTCAAAAAAAAAAGTCATGTAAATTAGAATAAAACACCAAGTGCTACAATTCTGAAATTTTAAAATCTGATTCTATATTTGAATGCCATCCTGTTCATTATCATTAATGCTATAATATCCTGCCCTATAGTACTAACGGAATTAATGTATTGATTCTATATTGCTTATTAGAAAAATACTAATTGCATAAATTTTCTGCAAAAAGAAATTCACAATACAGTATACTGGTTCTGACTGCAATGACCTTTTTACTTAACGGAAAATCTGTTGGCAGAATCAGACTCTTCTAGGCTGGAAAAGATCTTTGAGAGATACTTTGAAGACTTACAGAAACTCCACAATATTCTTTCATGACTTTACTAAATTTGTATGAACCAGACTAAAAAGCAATTTAATATTCTTTTGCTCAATGACTCTCTACAGTCATTCATATGAGTGCAAATGGGCACCACAACTGTAGGAAAATAAGTATCTCTGGCACTCCCAGGTATCAGATGAACTGAATGCAAGACAACACTGCAGAAAGAGCCTGCACTTAAACATTATGTAGGACCATGTATTTCAGTAGTATCAATATTTCTCTCCCACTCCCACCTAGAACAGTAGCTTCAACTTTGCTTTAAAGAAAAAGGTGAATTTAATGCCAGCAAACGCCCCAGACTGTCTTAACACTCCTACAGTTTACAAAATCCAGACTCTCATATCCTCCTCTTACCCAAAAGAGGACATATTAAATGTCAGTCCGTACATTTTTATACTTCACATTTTAAATTATTAGTAATGCCTCTGAATCATTCTTTAGCAATGTGGAAGTTGCAGTGCTTACACACAAACCCAAGTGACTCATCCAGAGGACCAGACTTTTGTCTTTAGGCAGACTTCTAGAAAAAGAGGACTGTTTACTCCTAAATTCTATGTGTTACTCATACATTTAACAAAAAAAGACTGGTATCTAGTCACATACCCATGATTGGTTCCTTATTTTCATTTTCAACTTTCTTTGGCAGGGAATTAAAAATTCTATCATTTTCTGCACTAATTGCTCTTTGAATTTCTTCAATTTCTGATGTTCTGGAAAATGGAACCTCTCTTAGGTTTTCTTCTGTGTCTCTTTCTTCAGCACTTTTGTCTTCATCATCCTCAAAATCATCTTCATAATCCTTTAAAAGTAACAGAATTTTCAATAACTAATAAACATGGATTATAGATGTATTTTTTCAAGATCTTTTAAAGAAATCACAAAATGCTGTCACGATAAAAATCTCATACAGATGGCTATAAATCCTCTGGCTGAAAGGCATTCTAAAATAGTTGTTTGATAGAAATAAAATTGCATCTCATGATAGTGAAGTAATTGTAATCAAGACACTACAATGCCCCCATGCTGTTCTTCAGTGCCCAAAATAGTCTTTTTTTACTATCCTAAAGTAGAAACTTTGTATTTAAGTGAATTATGTGTTTAAAGAAATAAAATGTGTTCAGTGGCATTAATGCTTCAGGAATGTATCAAGTTGTTATATCTGATAGTTTGAATCCAAGCTGCCCCTCAATGGCAGGTTCAAATTTACTAAACTGTTTGCAAGTTCATGCACAAGGCTCATACTTTCAGTAATTCTCTTAATGAAGACAATTCAACTCATGCTAAAATGATCACAAATGATATGAACTAGTCCTAAACGTGCTCATTTCTCTGCACTGAATGGTAAAGGGCTACTGCAGTGAGCAGCTCAGCTGTGGACATCCCCACTCCTAAGTGGAGATGAATTGTAGCTTTGCTGAACAAAGATGATTCCAGTTTAGCTCACAATGAGGGCACATTCAACACTCTTGTACCTTAAAAACTTCAAAGTAAACACAAGAGAGCTAAAAGTCAGGAGTTTAATTTAACAAATTAGTGAAAGGATTGCTGTATGTCAGTATTTTTTTCCTACGATATTTTTGCAACTCAAAACAAAAAGCTGGTTTGCAACTCTCAATGAAAATTAAATAAATATACAGCAGAGAATTTCTACATAACATTTTAATTATTCATTATCTACTACTTGCCAAGTTAAGGTCACTGTCACCCAAAAAATAAGAAATAAAAACCGTGCAATGTCCTGTAATTTTTATTTCTGTGAACAAAGTTATTCACTATTTTGATATGCAACAATTACCATAGACAACTGTATTTTACTTACTTCAAAATCATCTTCATAATTTGCTGAAAAGTCATCAAGTCCTGTGTCCGAATTGTAGATTTGTGTATCTTTCATTTCCTAAATGAGAAAAATAAGTAAAACTGTTAAATAATCTTACAAAATAATCTTTATCTGCCAAATCTTAGCATAAAATAGATTAATAGTTGTTCTTCTCAGATATTTCTACATTTCCAAACAAACATTTCAAAATGGAAATAAATGTGAGGTTTTATGGAACTTAATCAGCATAACAGCACACCTATTACCTGGTTATACATTTACAACCAAAGCATAGCAGCTGATTGTCAAGTGCCAAGACGGGCACATTTTTGATCCTTCTGTGACTTTTGAAAAGCTACAGCCACATAGTTTTCACAGGATGGAGTAGTTACAGAAGTATTAAGGACACTATACAGCAGTAAAGAACTTTCTATGGATGCCTTACCTTTCAGAACCAAGAGACTCCTGGATTAAGACTTATTAGGACTGGATTAATCCTGTTAGGGTTAGGACTATCATACTTCTAGTTGCCACTTTTTGTCATTTCTCAACTCAGTCTTTGGATCAAGAATAAATTAAATTAGTCAGATAGTCCATCTGAACAAAATTTCTCTAATTTGTCATCCTGCAAGGTTGCATCTACTCAGCAGTAACTAATTCATACAATTTTTTTAAAAATCCTTATTCCATATAGTCAGACACGTGTAGTAACACACTCACAAAGATGGTTATAGTCTTTATTACCTTACTGTAATCATCTCAGAATGGGCCTACACAGCTGTCATCTTTATTAATGACACAGATGCTTATAACATTGCACCTCTACACATGTAGTTTTTACACACTAAAACCCTCCACCTGTCAGTAGTTGCCTGGGTTCCTACTTTAAAGGAGAGAATATATTGTCAATACCAAGCAGAATCAGGAAATCATGCTGGAATACCTGGATGGCTGTGGCATTAGGAGAAACAAATATACAAGGAAAATCAACAGCATAAAGTGCAAACACATGGAATTTGATTTAATTCTTTGTGTTGAGTAAGGTCTTAGGTCAGCCTATGTCAGCTGTTCATTGAAAGAAATAATATACTTTAGGTAGCTACAGATAATTTGTACTACCCATCTAAACTCTTTCCACTTATTGAGAATTATTTTTTCAGGTATTTCAATTTTTATTAATCGCAATATAAATGCAACACTCTAAGTTCCAAAACGAAGCATTTTTACCTCATGTCTTGTGTCCTTCTCCTCTTTTTCAATGAGTTTTCCTTTATCTTTTACAGTTCTATTGAAGAAAAAGAGAAGATCAATTTTATTGGTCAACTCAGAAGACAGCACTTCTGTTTTGGTTTTTTCTTCTGGGGGTTTTATTTGTTTTAGAAAAAAAAAGTCTTTTTTTCAGGAAAAGGAAAAAAACAGTAAAACTCTGAATAAATTGAAGTATTTCTACTAATATTTTCATAGATCTCTATTAAATGATAAAGAAACAGCCAAGTGATTAATCAGCTAAGGACTGCAAAAATTTTGTCCAAATTTAACACCTATAATTGCATCAAAAGGGAAGAAAAAATAAGGAGGGGAAAAAGCTTATTAAACTCAGGCATTTATTACTTGTATTAATATCTGCAGCAAACTGGAGATCAAGATCAGGTTGGTGCAATATAGTCTAAAGCTATAAATCACAGACTGACTTCAAACCTGTTCTTTCATTCAGGGGTTTTGTTTCTGAGGACAATACAACCATGGTCAGAGAGCAGGAAAAAATCAAAAACCCTGCTCTGCTCCTTAACAATCTACTTGATTATTTTATGACTATCAGACTTCAAGAAGAGAGTATTTCGACTTCTTAAGCGAGTATCCATATACACTGCTGGTGGTATTGATAAACATAGAAGGCAACAATAAAAATTAACATTTGGCTGGATCCTCTCATATCAAATTAGAATGATTCAACATTACCAGCTGAACCAGGGTTTTGGGACATCCCACAAACCATACTGCCTTCTTTAGTTAGGCTTCATAAAGTTGTATAGGAATTTCATATGGCTGGAGAATTAAAGAATGCAAAGAGAACTAAAATACATAGGAAACTTCTGTAGGATTTTATATTTGCTAGTAATAAAACTTAGAAATATAATTCTGAAATTTTACTGAGGATGTCCTGAACCTTTCCCTTTCATATAAAGGTGCAAACTTGATATATATATATATCTAATGTTTTAGATACCACCCAGGATAAGAACTAAGTATAGATATTCAAATTAAAATAAACAATATAAGACAGTCCTATGTAGTTCATCATGAACCTTACATGTGTCCACGTGTCTGCATAGTGAATTTCCAGGTAATATAGCACTTCTGTCTCCCAAACTAAGTGCCCAGATCAATATATACATAGTTTGCAAGGACTGCAAAATACCTCTTGCTATGCTGGGCTAGAAAAAAAAATAAATGGAATACAAATACATACATTTTTATCTGAATCACCTTGGGAGCAAAGCAGTTTTTTGGGTTTTTTTAACTTGCTATAGTATTGGGTCTATAAAAAAAATTATGTTCACCCTAGATATTTGAGATCAAGAATTCGTGCTTAGTGGTTTGGTGGTGGCCGAATCTCAGTAGATACCATCTATATATATATATATTTTAAATTGCTGAATTTACCTTACTTGCTGATGGCTTGCTTCCTCCTGAATCCTCTCCTCCTTTTTGTATTCGCTGTCCTGTAAAAGAAGGCACAATATTCATGTGTCAGAAATGTTGGAAGGAAATATGTATATGAACCTGTATTAGTACTAGTGTTATCAAACAGTAAGAAAGGTTTCTAACTAATTGCTTCAATGACATACTGTATTTTATTTCAGTCATGGCTTGCAAGATGTTCTGAAAAACTGGTAGGAACTACGGGCTGACCTTGGCTGTAGCTAGCCTGTTTCAGATAAAGAGATTTTACAGTATGTACTGCAACAATTCACACAAATTGGACCCAGGGACACAGAACAGTCTTAGGCACTTTTAATTCTGAGTTGGAAGGGACCCACAAGGATAATCGAGTCCAACTCTTAAGTGAATAGCCCGTATGGGGATCACACCTGACCATCTCAATGGTTCTATGCTCCATAAAACTTATCTGATTTTAAGAGTCACAAATTAATAGATATTCCTTCTTTTATTCCTGTAGAATGAGTACTTCTAATACAAAAAACAGCAAAAAATGTCCAAGTTTTGATTATGTCTCTAGGAAATAACAACATGCTCTATATTTGAAACACAAAAGACATTCTATGGCTTCAGAAGCAGAGGCAAACCCCACAAATATAAGGGGTCTATACTGATGAGCCTACTTGCGAGTTAGATGCACATGCTGCTTTTATAAACAACATGAAAAATAGCTTCTATTAAAATCATATTTTATTCTATAAAGGCAGCCAGTAGAATTTAATGGACCTCAAGCCTAATGACATCTCCACTTCAAAGTGTTTGTAACAATTTCAAAAGTCACGGCAATACAGAATTTTATGAATAAAAGAAGTTTCTAACATAAGCAAGTTTCTTGACTAAATTTCATGGAAGGAATCAGCTCTGGATTGGGATACTTAAGTGCAGTTGTAGTGTTTTAATCTACCACTTTAGTCCCAAATTTCAGAAAACGTTGACTTAAAATGCAGGTTATTTTCATTATTCTCCTCTCTATGATTTATCAATAATTAAAGTAAGTTATAAAGATTTAACAAAACCTACCCTTAGATCATGCTTCTTTCTTTCATTGTCTCTACTTTTTACTCTCTCATTAGCTTCGACAGCTTGCCCTTCTCTGTCTCCATGGGAAGATCCTTCCTTAGACCTCCTTGACTTATGGTTTTTTTCCTCCTCCTTTCCGTAACGTTTATGACTTCTCTCTTTTGAAAGCCTCTCTTTTTCTGGCCCAACAGAATGTTTTTTTTTTTCTCTGTGTCTTCTTTCTCCCTCTTTCTCCAACTCTTGATCTTTCCCTAACTTGTGTACATGTTCACCTTCTTCGCTTTTGTAGGCTAAAAATTTGTCAATTTTCTTTCTTGCATCATTATCCTGGAAATAGAAAAATTACATTAAAGGATTAGAAAGCTGTCCAGGACTGTTTTATCTTCCAAAATCTATCAATTTTTGACCATTAGAATGATGGATTTGTAAGCACTTAACCTTTCTGTCGTGTGGATCTTATTTCCTATGATAGCAAGCTTCAAATTATCATAGCACTTGAGATTTTGATATTTCTTCCAGGACATTGTGTACTTTGCTACAGAAAATTCTTTGGACTATATATTCTGCACAAAAATTTAATTCTTATCTACTAGGTGGTTTAACATAAAGCAGAATGTATATTCATCAATCACCCTTGTAATAAAGGCATAAAGAGCAGATGGAAAATGTTGATGTAGCTGTACAAAAACGAAGTGCTATTTGCTATGAAAATTTTATTTCATGTTTACCTTAAAAAAGGAGTTAAATACATGCTTAAAATAGAATAGCTGAGATGCATCTTGTTGTGTGTTTTTTACATGTTTGAGTACATTACTATCTATGCATCTCTAAGATTTATTGGGAAATGGAGTCTGATCCAGTTTCCTCCTTATTCTACAATTTTATCTTATTCCGTTATGAAATACTTCACTACTTTCCCTTCCTTTACCTTCTTTTCTTTATGCCTTCTTTCTTGCTCTTCACTTCTTGTTTTTTCCTCCTCTAGAAAATAGATGTATAAAGTAAGGAACAAATTTTATAATAGTTCAACTCTGTACTTAATTAACTCCAGCACGTAGAAAACAGTATTTTAGTGACATGTTTTCTCTAACATAGAAGCTTTCTAAAACACTCATATTCTGCTGAAATTCTCTATCCAAAGCTGGTTGCTCCTTCTTCTTCCCTTATGAATCCCTCTGTTTGCAGTTGTCTTGTGTAATGGTAGGAGTAATGACACATGCTACTACAGCAGTCACCCTGCAAGTGGGGATTCAAATGGAGCACTCAGTAGAGAATATCCAGGCAGGAAGGTACTTGTTCTCTTCAAGCCAACTGACCAACAAAACCAGTGACACTCATCCTCTCTTCAGAGGAAGGGAAACAAGCATCACTTTTTTTAAAGGCATCAAAATAAAACTAGGTTACCACAAGACTGTGAAGACATACCCGTCAGCAGGCATTCACACCTACCCGTCCTTATCCTCTCTGTACAGATGGGGAATGGTTACAGAGTATTCCTATCCAAATATCAAATATTTCCAAGGTCAAAAGCAACCTAAAGCAACTTACCCAAACGATGCCTGCTTTCTCTTCTTCTGTGATGTTCTTTATCTCTTCCTTCAAATGATTTCAGGCTATTTTGTCTATCTATTTGCTTTATGTCAGGTCTCTTATGCTTTTTGTCTCGCTCTCTATCACTCTCCCTGTCTTTATGTTTTGGTACATTGTGTCTTTCCTTCTCAAAATGTGACTCTTGAAGCTTATCTTTGTATCTCTCTCCGTCTCCTCTCTGGTGTTCTTTTCCTCTTTCTCTCTCTCTTGTTTTATCCCTTTCTCTTTCACTAGATTTAAACCTCTCTCTCTCTCGTGTTCTTTCCTTGCTCTTCCCTCTGTCTCTGTGTTCACGTTTATGATTGTCTATGTCAAGAACAGACCTCTCTTTCTGCAGTTTCTTTTCTCTATGCTTTTGGTCTTCATTTTGACTATCAGGTTGTGATGCCTGAAATAAAAAAAATAAATCTATTACCATAATTCAGCAATCTATTTTGATAAGAGTACATTCATGTAGGAAAAAAAAATTGGTACATATTTAAAATTAATTTAAAATACGTATTTAATTTCCCAAACCATATTAAAATGCTGATCTATTTCTAGGCTTACTTTGCAAAATTACTAAGATTCTGTCTGTGTTTATTGTAAAAAGAACTAATAAATGGAATAATAGTAAGATACATATTGGAAAAAAGCTTTTAAATAATACAAGACAAACCTCATATGAGTATCAATGGTGTACCTGACTGGAGCCTGAATGCCCATTTGACCAGCGGATAATGTAATTACTCAGTTGAAAAATGCATAACCAACATAAGAGACGATGAAAATAAATACATTACATAATGTACATGTAGGAAAGTGAATAAGTATATACAAAGTAGAACTGTAACTTGGATTTGTGTGGCCAGCAAATCACACCCCGTTGACTGCTGTGTGATTACCATAAAAGTATACTATTTCCATTTAACTAATTAAGAAATTTGTAGAGTGATCTTATACACTCATGTAGCTAGAAACAGCTGAGTGGGCCTGGATCTGGATACCCTTGGACTAGTCATATTCCAGAACAGTCAGTGTGACAAGAAGTTAGCAGCTACACATTAAAGATCTGTACTGTTTGTATTTGATGGTTTAGATTTTAAGTGCCTGGTGCACCAAAAAGCATTAAAGAGCTACTATAGATCCCACAAGGCAGAATTGCTCACAGAACAAGCACTCAGCCCTTTCTATGTTCTCTGTGTTAATTCTACTGCTGTACGGTAACTTCACATCATGATTAGAAAAATAAAATCACCTTAAGATGTTTCCAAAGTTCTTCTGATTTCCAAGTATCTTCTTTGGTTCTTCTCTAGAACACAAAACACGAAAAAGACTGAGCAATCAACTGATAATATTTCAAAGAAAAGGATCAAGATATTTAGCAAGTATCACTGAATTTTATCACGCAAACAGTAATTTGATTTAGCCCTAATGTCTGTTTACAGTAAACCTGACCTGAATGAGCCTGGAAGAGGTCTAAAGCTTGGACTGCACATGTAAGTTAACTGCCACATTAAATATTTGTATGTAGCACTGAAGAAAAGAAAGCAAAAAGATAATGAAACTAATCAAACTACACATGATGGCTGTTTCACTAAAGCGCTCCCTAGTTAAACAGGTTATATTTCTTCTACCCTCATTTGCAGAGTTCCTGTCTTTGACTGTGTGGCTACTGTTAAACTAAAAAAAAAATATATTGTTTGAAATCACTAAAGCAAAGGAGAAATTTAAATCTATTGAATATTTTAAATAGTTCATTAGAGGACAATGGCTACAACTCAAAGTGACATGATCAGACTACCATTATTCTCAAATTTAGACTTGGCAAAAGCTCCTAAAGATTAACAAAATACTTGCTGATAAATTTTGGAATGATGAGCAGCACTGGTGGAAGAAAATAAACATATGGTGCCCATTTTTTTGTTAATTCATTACATGGAGGCAGCACTTTAAGAGCCCATTTTAATTTTTTAATTACTCTACATTAAAAAGAAACCTTGTCTTTTCAGACTTAGATTTTATAGAAGACTGTAGTGGACTGGTAAACTTCAACTAAAGCTGATGAGAAATCTCAGGAAGCCAGCCTTTGTAACAAAAAGAAAGTGCCCTTTAAATTTTGTTTTCTTCTCGTACTTAAAAAAGTCAAAGTGCACAAATATTCACTACTTTATAAAGTCAGACAAGAAAGAAAAACCCAAAGGTGGTAATTTTCCTAAGTGAAGCTTTAACAAAGCCTAAGAAACTAACCAAAACCTGTGTAAGGGTAACCTGGAAGGAACAATATGGATGGGAAGGGAACAGAATGCTGTAGCAGTCTCAAATAGTAACCTATTTAAAATCCCTAATAAATATGATCATGTTTTGGGTTTAGACAACATTTAGGTATATATCAGTAACCAAAGAAAGAACGTTAATGATGTTAATAGCCTAAAACCAGCACAACCAACAGATAGCATCAAATAAGGTTTTGAGATTTATTTCATTTATTATTTTGAGCTAAAATATGCATCTGCCAATTTTCTGGGGTCTGCAGATTTCATCTCACCACCACCACCAGAATCTGTTCATTTTATACATGATGGTTTTCCAGTTAAGTCTCTGCTTTTGCAAAACTAAAAAATAAATAGAAAAAGACAAATATTTCACAAATTTTAAAGAAACAATATCTCTGAGACCACTGTCTATTTATAAGTAAAGGTACACAGAGAATGTTAAAAACAAACTTTAAAAGGTTTTGTTGAAGTTTCTCATCTGTTTGCTAATTTAGAAGTACTTACACATGTAGCTATATACTCATGCAAATCCAGATTAAGATTAATTATTTAAATGACACAGGGGTTTAGCTTAATTTATCCACCTGAGAACATTCAGCTCACAAAATGCCACAGAATTCAAGATGTGCTCTGAAAATTTTTACCATTTAAGAATCTATACCTTAATCTAAACAAAATATAGTCAATTGAACAAGACACCTTGATGCTTTAGTTAAACTCTTCAAAAGAGTTCAAGGGGTGTTTCTCCACTCACAACTGGAAAGATTAGAGGCTTTCAGAATGTAATGTTTAGTCTTTCACTAAGTAAGAACCCAGTTAACTATGATTCTAAAGAAAAACAGGAGAGCAGTAAGAGAAATTTCTGTAGTTTTTAAAACAGAATTTATTTTTCTTATTTCCAGTACAAACTGCCAATTTGAGAGCCCTCAAATGGGTAAGGAGCACAAGTGATGGAACAGGAACAGACAAAGGAGGGTTCCTCCTCCTGTCAGTGCCTCTGGCTCTGGGGCACCAACTCACCTGAAACACTTCACTCCCATCACAATTCACTAACCCTTCTCAGCAGGGGTGACTGATGTACCACAGTGACTGAAATTAGACCTAAAATCCTCCGAGGGATCCTAATGTACCACCCCACACACCCTGCCCACCCACTCCATTGCTACTGCGTTGTCTGTCCTGCGCGGCCACAAACTCACTAGTCGCAAAATCCAGATTCACACAACAGTAACAGGGCTGACTGGATGCTTCTGCTTTATCTTGGAGCCCTGCAGACTTTCCATGATTTAAGTTACGTGGGTCCCTGCAGAACCGAGTCCTGGCAGGAGCGGTCACAGCAGCACCAAATACTAAATGCACCTTCACCTACAGCACGAAGCGAGGGCTATTTTCCTAAACCCCCCTTCTGCGGGAAGGTGCGCGGCTGACCCCTGTGCCCGAGGGATGGGGATTCCTTATGGAATTCCCGGGAATCCCCGGCCGTGCCCCCGGCCGGTCCCGGCAGAGCCGCGGGGTGTCGGGGCTGCCACTGGGACATACTGGAGCTCCTCCCTTCCTCCCCCCGGGATCCCCGGCTCCCCCTCACCTTGTCCCCCTCCATGGGGGGGGCGGCAGGCCCGCCGGGCCGGGATCGGGAATGGGATCGGGAATGGGATCCGGGCGGCGCGTCCGGGCCCGCCTGGCAACCAGGGCGAGCAGCCGCCGGCCGAGCGATGGATGGGCCGGGCGGGAGCGCCGATAGGGCTGCGGGAGCGCCCCCGCGCCGGGAACGCCGGCGGGATTGAGGAACCGCGATCCCGGCAGGGCCGGGGGGATCCTGCCCTCTGCTCAGCCCGGGAACGCCGGCGGGATTGAGGAACCGCGATCCCGGCAGGGCCGGGGGGATCCTGCCCTCTGCTCAGCCCTGCAGAGGCGCGGCTGGGGCTGCCCAGCGCCCGGGGGATGGAGCACCGCCGAGGGGGGAGGCTGAGCGGGTTGGGTGTGTTCAGCCTCGAGAAGAGACACGGAGAGGGGGCCTCTCACACGTATAAATATCTAAGTATCCATAAATATGCATATGCCAAGGCGCTGGGTGAGGCTGCGCTCGGTGGTGCCAGCAGAGGGGAGAGGCCGCGGGCAGGAACTGATGCACAGCGAGTTCACCTGAACCTGGGGAAGAGCTTCTTCACTGTGCGGTGACCGAGCGCTGGGACAGGTGGCCCAGAGAGGCTGTGGGGCTCCCTCACTGGGGATGTTCCACAGCCGTCTGGACACAAATCCTGTGCCATGTGTTCTGGGATGGCCCTGCGTGCCCTGAGCAGGCAGGTTGGACCGGATGCCCACTGCTCACATTCTAATTTCAGTGGCACATCAGTCACCTCTTTACTGACAAGAGGTGAGTTAGTGAAGTTAATGATTTAGTGATGGGAAGGCCCACTGTGCGATTCTGAGCTGGGTTTCCATGGGCTGGGGAGGGGGCACATAGCCTGGCAGCCCTCAAGCACTGCTGTCCTCCTCTTCATACCAACCTTTTGTAGTTTAACTACATTGTGAAACCATCCCTCATCGTGGCTGATTCACTTTTGGTAAAGTCATGCACAATTACTGCAGGGGGAAAAAAAACCAAACAAAACAACAAAACACAAAAAAACCCAACAAAACCCCAAAACCATAAAGCAGGAAAAGGGTGAAATGCTTACTCTACCACTTACCCAAATGCTGGGTAAAGGCAGGTATGAAGAACACCTGTAGAAATAAATAAAAATGTTAATATTGTTTCTCCAGTGACAAGTAACAGAGCTGATTCCTGCAGCCAAGCAAAAGTGGCAGCTCAGCAGACACATGTGAAAGGAGCTCCATGGTTGCCTGCAGGAAAGGTGTGTGCTATTTCACAGCAAATATTTACGACCTATTAACACCTGTGATTTAAAACACCGGCTGAAAACTCCTCTGGGCGCTTTTAACTTTGCTGCCTATTTTAAGAGTGTAAAAAAAAAAAAAAAGGTTAATATGTAACTGCAACTGCTAATATTGATGTTTGTAGAAAACTGCCTACTGAGGGGGGAAGAAAAGCAAAGGAAGAGGCATTTTTGCATTTGAGAAACATTCTTGCCATAGTTCAAGGGAAGTTTATCTTGCTGACTTCAAAGAGATAAAATTTAACCCCTTATACCTGGCCTTACATAGTCAGTTGACAAGTACATACAAACCCATGACACCTCCCCTCATATTCATTTTTTCAGAATTAAAAAATGCTGTAAAAGTTGCCTCACTGGATGAACTGTGACATATTTTCCTTTATCGTGGAACAGAAAAGCAAATCAAACATGCAATTATCAGCAAAAAAAACCCACCTCAATATTTTATTTACCAAAAAAACCCCAAACCACAAACAAACAAAAACACACACAAAGGCCCAACCAAACAAAAATAACCCCCAAACACACCATCAACTGTAAGTATGACTTTTAAGGGCTAAATTACATCCACTAAGTATAAACATATATGGATACTAAAGTATTTATAAACTCTCTTATGAATTATTTATCTGGTTTTGGCAGAAGAAGAATAATCTATAAGCAGCTGTATCAGGGCAAACCCCAGTGTCAACACAGACTGTGGGATGAACAGATGAAGAGCAGCTCCACCAAGGACTTGGGATTGCTGGTGGATGAGAAGCTGGCCGTGACCTGGCCATGTGCACTCACAGTCAGAAAGCCAGTTGTGTCCTGGGCTGCATCCAAAGCAGGGTGGGCAGCAGGGCAAGGGAGGGGATTCTGCCCCTCTGCTCAGCTCTGGTGAGACCCCACCTGGGGTGCTGCATCCAGCTCTGGGAGCCCCAGCACAAGAAGACATGGGCCTCTTGAAGTGAGTCCAGAGGAGGTCACCAAGATGATGAGAGGGCTGGAGCACCTCTGCTATGAGGAAAGGCTGAGAGAATTGGGATTGTTCAGCCTGGAGAAGTGAAGACTTAGGGTGACCTAACTGCAGCTTTCTGACACCTAAGGGAAGCATACAAGAAAGATGGAAAGAGACTTTATACAAGAGCATGTGGTGACAGGACAAGGAGGAGTGGATTCAAACTAAAAGAGAACAGGTTTAGAATAGATATTGGGAAAAAAAAATCTTTACTGTGAAGGTGGTGAGGCTCTGGAACTTGTTGCTCAGAGAAGTTGTGGATGCCCCATTGCTAGAACTGCTCAAGGCCAGGCTGGATGAGACCCTCAGCAACCTAGTCTGTGGAAGGTGTCCTTGCCCATGGCAGGGAGGTTGGAATTAGATGATCTCTGAAGTCCCTTCCAACACAAACTTTTCTAGGATTCTATGATTTTATATCTTCTTTCCTGAACAAATAAAACTAGTCTTACAAGCCATTTTGAAGTAACTCAAAGAGCTCTTTGGCCAAAATGGTTACGGTGTTATGAACACATGGAACTAAACATCTGCTTAGGAAGGGATACTCTTCAGAAATGCTGTCCTATGTATAAAGACTGCCTTCTGATGGAATTTTAACAGCAATGCAGCAAACACATACCACTAAAACAAGCAGACATGACATTGATAACCAACAACTGGATAGGAGAAGCAGCTTTTTTCCAAGTTCTGTTTGTACTGTCTACTCTTCAGACTATGCATATGTATTTGCTACCAAAAAAATAAAAAAATCAGTTTTGACTGTCAATAACTTTTCTTACCCCTATTAGAGTATACTAGTCAGGCAGCTTTAAGACAAGAGAAAAATTACAGATGTGAGAAAGCACCACTAGAGGGTTTGGAAAGAACTTTTCAAAACTTAAACTCTGGGATCAAACTGAAGTTTAACTGCTGCATGAAACACAAGCTGGAATAACATCTTTGGAATAACAGTACTAAAACCTGTGCATCTTTCCACCATGTATTAAAATAAACCAGTTTCTTAACAATGTAATGCAAAAGGTTAATAAATCAGTAGTTTTACTGTTTTTATTAAAATGGGTGTTAGAATCACTGAATACAGGCAATAAAACAACACGTATCTGTTGTATAAAAGAACAGCATAAAAGGATGCCCTAAATTTTGTTTCCCAGAAAAGTGTTGTAAACAAGGGTTTTGGTAGCCCTGTGAGTTTTAATACAGTTTTAACTTCTACATGTTTTTCTCTTGTCTGGCTTGGTACATATATCTTCTCCGAGTAGTGTTATCTGGAAAACAGGAATATAAAATAACTCAGCTTTTTATATTCTGTAGTAATAAGCTTTGTTTGCTTGGTTGTTGTTGTTTTGGGGTTTTTTTAATCCTGTGGATGTTCCTCTAAGTCTGTGAAGCAATATTGCTTTTTTCTTCACCTCTGTATGGAATGACACATGACAGCATTACACCAAAAAGTTACTGGAAATATCTCTCCTCAGAGGGACAATATGGCAATGCTCCACCATGCTTAAAAATCATGATTCTTTTATTTTAAAAAAAAGCAAAACAAAAGCCTTTTATATGAAAGAATAAAGTTGCTAGGATCTAAGCTTTGTAGCTTTTTTTTTTTCCCTTTAACCAATTTCTGCTAAGGCCTTTTGAAGATGAGAGGAAAACTCAAATATTACTATCAGCAGAGGTGCATAAATGACCTCTTGCAAAGTGCTTTTGTTACTCCTCCAAGTTCATAAATAGAAACAGAAAAACATGGATCACTGAAGTAAAGCTTGTGTCTTTAGTTTGAACTATAACTTGGAAGAATCCCACAAGGGGAAAGAAAAAAGAGACTAAAATTATTGTGAAAACTTACTAAGAAACACATTTTAATGGAAAGTATTTCTGTCTTCAGGAACAATAAATATTTGAGGATCTTGTCATAAGAGTACAATCTATGCATTCAGTGAAACTGAAGCCAGACCGGGTGACACCAGGGATCAGACGTGTATGGTTTTGCTCCAAACAACAGAAGCTCAGGTATTGTAGAGTCTTTTTACTCTTTTTTGTGCTATATATTAGATAATATGAAGCAGACAGAATATATTTGTGCTCTATAGTAGATAATCTGAAGCAGGTTGAGACAGCTGGATAAAATCAAGCACAGAAGTAGAGAGTATTCCATCATGAGAATTTACCAGGATGAAACTCCATGTAAACTATGTTTTCACTAATAATTCAATTTTTATATTTTTTTAGGAAAAGACTCTTGAGGAAACATTTCTATTCAATAAAGATTTCTCTTGAATAGCTAAAAACCTTTAGAGAGAATCATCAAACTGAAATAATGTTCTTGGTTAAAATGAGGTGTAATGCCAAATATTGTTCTTCAGGAAGATTAACTGTTACTGAAAATGATCAAGAAGTAACAATTAAAATTGTTTCCAAAACATGTTTTCTTGTCTGAAATCTAAAGAAGTCAGGGATATTTAGATTTTCTTTATCACCATATAAATGGAGTTTTGCCAGTTTTTCTCATCCTCAAAAACCCAGATGTACAAACAAGATTGTTTGGGAAGTTATTCTCAAGAACAATGCCTGTACTTACTGGAAAAAAAAAATCATCATGGCAAACTGGTGTGATGCAAGGCAAAAATAAAGTAGGATGACACTGCTTTGACTGCAAGAAAAGCTATTGAGTTTGAAAAAGTAAAAAGAATCCATTAAAAAGGAGGAACAAACACATATGGCTAAGTATGGGTATAAAGGAATACTGCAAGCAAAAAGTATTCATTAAAATTCTAATAAGGCAACAGACCTACAAAAGCAGAGTATGAAAAGAAAAAATATTATCTAAATGAGTTAAACACAATCAGCTCTGTAGCTGATACAATTAATAACAGGATACTTATGGAAAAGCATGAGTAATCTCTGAGCTATAAGTGATTATCTTCAAGAGTTTCTGATGCATTGAAGACTGCTGTCATAAATATTTAAAAATAGGATCAGGAAACATATGAATTAACAATCCCAAGATTCTTGTGCAAATTATTAGGCAATTTATCAGCACCAAAAAGATAGAATAAACAAATAACTTGTGTTTACCCAGAAGATTTTATGAAGAAAATCCCCTAGCAGCAGAGTTTATATCTTGATTTCAACAAGGCTCTTTTGTCTCCATTATAACACTGGGTATGCTAATTTCATACCACCCAGTTTCTGTGTGGGCCCAAGTCAGTTATCTACACAAGTTCTAAGAAGTCAGCAGCTACCTCTTTATCAGAACTTTCTATTGATGTTACAGATGAATGTTATCAAAGTCATGCTACAAGATCTTGCTTCTGTTTTCCTATTTGATTGGCACATTATCATTCACTTTTAGTTCTGATTAATCAAATTTCCGTATCCATTAATGACTTACTCTGCGCAGGCTCAATGCTTGCCTGTCAGACCTACAATTATACGTTTATTAACCTAAATGCTACTACAAGATTAATATTTTTCCTGGAGTGTTTCTCCAGTATATTGAATCTGACTGTATGGGGTACTCCTCTAAACTCCATATCCACCTCATTTGCAGAATATGCACTGAACATACAGGAGAGCAGAATAAGATGCAATGTATGGTAAAGTGTTAGTTGGAAAATTAATTCAATCACTTCTTTTTTCCTTACTTTGAATTTTCATTTTGGTTTATGGTACTGTTGTATTCTGCTTCAGATACTCTGAAGCCAGATAGGGAAGTAAAATGGAGTAGTGGAGTCCAAGGCTGAGAAGAAAGAGCTTGACTAAATGAGAAAATATTAATAGTATTGGTTGTAATGGAGGGAGCCAACATACAGTATGTCCATTTGTACCAGGTGATACTGAAGCTCAGGAGTTCACATTGAAGTCTAGATAAGCAAAACAACTAACTAGAAAAGGAATACAATAAATGCAAAAAATCAACCAGATTTACTGCACTTTTATATTATTGGTGTCTAAAGGTGTCACAGCATCATACTTGACACCTCCAGTTTAAGGCAGCAACCTTTTACAGTCTTATGGTGCTCTTTGGTCCTCTCATAGTCTGTAGGTGTTTTGAGTTCTCCAGAAGGCCCATAGTAAGTAAATTGTGATTTCAAAGCTTGGATCATTGATTTTGTTACTCCTTTTTTATCATCTGGTTGTTCAGAATTTTCATCCTGAGTAACCCAATTACACAGGTGGAGAACACACTGTCAAAGGTAAAGAGGAAGTAAATAAGAGTAACGTAAGTCTCTGGCCAGAATTGTTTCTGCTTGGAGTGGTCCATTGTGTCTCCTTGCAGGCACAGAGGGAATTAGGAAGGATGAGAGGACAGAACAGCACATTCAGTTGCCAAGATATGGATTATTTTCCAGTTCTGCTGTGCAGCACTAAGTAAACAACTTTTCTTTTTGTGCTATTGCCTTTTGACTTTCCATTTCGATGGATAATTGAGATGAAGCTACTTTCACTTCTTAAGCAAATGAAGCTTATGCAGCTTTTCTATTTGTCCCTTTGTATGTGTTTTCATAACTTTTCTGGCTATTGATTAAATTCATTCTCCCCTCTTCCCTGCCTGCAAATACCAAGTCTCAAAGTCCTACAAACTTTGCGAAAATTGGCAGCTGAAGACAGAAAAGACTCCCCTTCCCACTAAGTGAAAGGTTAACTATTTAAAGCAAAAACAACCCCAAACTCCTGGTAAAGGCTGAGTATAATCAGCGAGTGCATATCAGCAAATTGATTAGGACACGGCTAAGGATAGGCAACAGCTGCCCCTTATCAAACTGGTGGCTACATTAAAGTCGCTAAAAAGATAGGAGGAATGATGCAGGAACCAGGTGTTTTTATGTGAAAGGGATACAGGACACAAGCCTGTTATAAAATCACCTTTTTGAGGTCAACATACGAGGGCTTACAAGCCCCAAGACTGACGGTACTCCTGTGTGTTAACAAGATGACAGAGGAGGCAGCTCTATCTGAGGATGTGTGAGCAAAGCTCCAGGAAACCCCTGTTGTGACTAAGACAGGGGGACTGCCCTGCCTCTGGCTGCAGTGAGTCGGTGCTTGAGGGATATCCCTCAGGAGCCAAACACGCCGGGTTACCGGAGGTGCAGCGGGCAGAAGCCATCCCGCCGCCCCGCACTGAAGGCACGGCGTGGTTTGCCGGTGCGGGCGTGCAGTGACAAGGCGTGTGTGTGTGTGTGTGCGTGC
>VWZF01006304.1:1646422-1729120 GCA_013396755.1 Sclerurus mexicanus | reverse complement strand
GGCTGCGCCGCAGGCCCGAGGCCGGGGCGCCCCAGCCGGCCTGCCCGGCGGGCAGGGAGGGAGGGAGAGCGAGCGGGGACACGGCATCTCCCGCGCCCCGGGGCTGCCCGTCCCGGTTCGCCAGCCTCCCCCGGGCTCGGCGTCTAGCGGGCGCGCAGGGTGTCCCTTCCCCGCTCCCCCGGCCCAGGGTGGCCTGTCCCGTCCCCGCCGCCCCGGGCGCTGACAGCCCGAGCCTGCCGCGGATGGAGTTCCCCGCGGGGCTGGGCTCCTGCCCCCCGGCTCTCGGAGGGCTCTCTGCGGCACTCGGCTCGGGCCGGCCCTGGCCGCGGTGCGAGGGGAGGGGCGGGCAGGGCCGGGCTCTGGCGCTGCCGGGGCTTTCGGTGCCTCAGCCACACCTGTGTTTGTGGGGCCGCAGGGGCTGCCGTGGCGTGGGGGGGCTTCTAAAAGGCTTGCTCTGAGTCTTCCTTGGAAAGTTTCAGGCTTTCTAATAAGTCTTCAGAACTACCGTTCTTAGTTTATTTCTTTTATTTGAAATACAACTTCAGAGTCGGGCTCCTGTTCTCTAATTTCCCCTCTGTGGGATTAGCCCTGTGTTTGGTAGGGCCAGGGGCATCCAGGCCTCCGTGTGCCCTACCCTGGCCCCGGGGTGTGCTGTGTAGAACTTGCTGCTCCCTTGGTTTCCTCACCTGGGGCCGTGAGGGTTTCTCTCAGTTCTCTCCGTGACTGCCCTCTGCTCCTCAGCTGTGGCCCTCCACACCTCTGCTAGGGACTCTGCAGTGGCTGTGCATCGGGCACTGCTGAGATGATAAAAATCCAGGTAGCTGTTTTTGTGTTATCAGATGGTAGTACCTGATGTGACCTGCCCTACCTCTGCTAAGGAGGTTACAGGAGAGACTACAGTGGGTAGGTGTCAGATGGGAGTATTTGTTTTGTCATATCTTTCACCAAGTTCTAGTGGAAGATCATGATGAAAAGTAGGACAGTGCGTAAGAGAGATTAAATGGTTTTACTGCTTGAGATGTGAGTCTCAAATAACGTAGTTAGTAGCTCTTATGTTAGCTCTGTGTTGTGTTTGGTTTCCTTCCCTGTAATCACGCAGCAGTGTAGTGGAAGCGTTCTGACTTGGTGCATTTAAAATGAATTAGCTGAAGCCAGATCTGTTGTGGAGGGCTGTGTATAGTAACTATCTGCTGGTAACTAAGCCATAGATATTCAAGCTTAGCGCTGTGCGTATATTTTATTTTAAGGCGCAGTTCGTTACCTTTGATAAAATGGCAATTAATTCCTGTGTTGAGTTGTCCAAACAATTAAAGATTGAGAAAGGGGCCTCTTGATTGAAGTCAGAGGCAAAAAAAATCTGAGAGAGGAATGAGTGCTGGCTGCAAGCACATATCCTGTGGCATTGCGAGAAAGCAGCTGATCAATATGCAGGGTTTCCCCAAAAGTGTGAACTTGTCTCACACCAGCTGGCAGGTGTATTGTAAATCACCCTGGGCTGGTTTTGGGTGCGTTTTAGGGTGGTGGTGTTTTTTTTTGTTTTTTTGTCTCTCATGTTCTTAAGTTTTAGAGGTCTTGGTTCTTTTCTTTCTGGTGACGTTAATGCTATATTCTGGAAGCATCATGCTTCCAAGTAAATGTAGCATCCAGACAAAACGCAGTCTGGAAAATGAAGACTTCTGAGAACCTAAGGCCCACTTAAATCGAAAGTAGTCTTCAGTGTCTGCTGTCAGAGTCATTAAGGTTTGTATGAGTCTTTTTGCTGCTTCCATAATGTGTCTTGAAAAACTGCTGTTTTTCTTCCTTCTGCAATGTGTGTTGTCTTGGTGATTTGTGGGTTCCATATTTCAAATAAGAGCTAATGGATGGTACATGGAGCCTGACATCTCTTTAATAGGTATTGATGTTATCCATCTTAATGTGAAGTCCACACTGAAGTATGTTCTCTTGGTTTCTGGTCAGGGAATTAAACTTTAAATTGCTTGAGTAGGACAGTGCTGTGTTTTAAATATAGGAAACTGTTTTTGCTCTTCGGGGACTGAAACTGAGATTTAATAAACCATTTTTCAACTGAAATTGTATGTTATCTCAAACATTTATTTGACATGTGGTGTCTTTCTGAGTCCTTGATTGGAAAAGAGCTTTAGCTTTGTGTGTTAGGTGTGATTTCCTTCTATCCCCCTACTTTGGGATTGGCTGCTGCTTTAGTGGTTCATGTTAAGTACTCAGTAATACTGCATTGAGTTATTTATTTTTGAGAAAGTGATTATTTCAGGAGAATTTTTTTCTGCTGGCAATATGCTCAAGTGCAATTTGAGAGTGGTACGGCTGTGCTATCACATTAGAGATTGTAATGTTAATTATTAGTTTCCTAAATTAGATTTACTTTTTCCATAAGCAGGTGGTTATACAGTAGGAATATTCTGTACTGTGCATGTAAAATGAATTAACTCAATATGAGTACAAGTCGTGTTTTTTAAAATGTCAACACTGAATTATCTAAAAAAATGTATGTGCAAAAAATACTGTGATTACTGTCTTAAAAAAACAAGATCTGTACTCATAGACTTGCTAACATGTAGTCAGAGCTCTGCTGTGTGTGTGGAAGATGTCATTGATTATATGAGGTGGGAGGGAGCAGAGGTGGGTGCTTTTCCAAATAATTTAAAACTAGGCAGCAGAACTTAAAATGAGAAAGAATTGGAGATCAAAATGGTCTTTAAATAAAGACATTTCCCCTTTCTTAACAACATTTTTATGCACCAGATGTATTTCACACTGGAATTAATGTAATTTAGATGCAAACATATGTAAGAAAAGTGGCAATTTAGGTATTGGTACCTAGAGGGTTGAAGGTAGGAAACCAGAGCTCTAAATTTTTAATGGCCAGGTATCATGTTGCCTTTTATTTTTAAAAGGGTAGTGAAATTTCATTGTGTAAATGGTATAACAAATTTACTTCGTTCTGTTTAAGAACAACCAAAAAAGTAATTTAATTTGCCATTTTTGGGGTTTTGGTTTCTTAATGTGACTTTTATAACATGCCAACATATCATGTTTGACGTGTTTTTGGGTTAGTGAAACTTTGACTCCTATTTTCTTCAACATGGAGATAAAAAAGCCATGCTGCATTTTTTTTCCCCAGATTAAATGTAAATTTGGCCTGGTACCAGGAACTGTATCTGTGTGCAGTCTGTCAGCAATCAGCAGGCGACCAAAATAGGAACAAATCTTAGTATTTTTACAAAATTGATTCTGAAAACAGATTTAGACAATTTTCTTCATATCCCTAAGCTTGTATTATACAGAAACTGAAATACTGTACATGATTGTAGTAAAAGTAATGCCATATTAAAACACTAATTACAAGTCTGCTGTGGCATTTTGGGTCCTATAGATTTGCTTAAGTTTCTGCTCTAGTTTGGAGTGATTTTTAGGGTCTTTTCCCCATCTTGTTTTGTGTTCTTAACTACTTAAGAAAAAGGCAAAAGCCTGCCTAAACCTAAGGAGATATCTATTCACCTTTTTAACTAAACTGACTTAGAGTCCTGTTGTAAAGAAATTTGGTGGGTCTTCTTTCTCTTGGGAAGTTGGATGAAATTCTTGCAGACTGTGAGTATTGTGAGTTACCACTGAACTGCTGTATCACCATTGCACCTTGAGGGAGGAGATAATGCCAGCACGTACCCTTTTTACTGGATACTGATGTATAGCTACATAATCAACACAACAGTTTATCAGCTTGTGTTGAGTGTTCTTGTGTCGGTGATGGTCAGTAAAGCGTGACTTCAGTCGTAGCTGGATGTTTCTCAGCTGAATGTTGTGTTGAATGTTAGAATAAAATGTGGATATGTACTTTTCTCCCCTGCACCAAAGTGTTCCATGAGCTTCCCAACAAATGCTCCAATTTTATGGTTAGAGCAACAAAACCTTTGTTTTTTACTGCTGTTGGGAAGGCAGAGCCAGTGTTTGTGGAAGAAGAATGGCTAGGTAGCTTTAACTGCAGGATCACACCTGTACTGAGTGACATTTGCAGAGAGGGTTGGGGTGATTATGCTCTTCTGTGTATTTGATATGAAGATTTCTTAATGATGTGGAATCGAACTTGCTAACTGATCTGAGATAGTTCAGGACAGGAATCTCCAAAGAATCCTTGCTGATGGATGTAAAGTATGTACTCAGTAAACATGATAAACAAGTGTACGCCTGCAATACAATGTGTATTTTTATTTGTCATAGAAAAAAATTGTTCCTCTTCTAGTTATAGTTTTGGTTAATGACATTATTGCTGTAGCTGTAGGAGCTGTAGGTGGGTTTTTATACAGCAAACTCAAATGTGAAGACACTGAAGCACTGAGATGCGTTCTTCTGCCCCTTTCTCCAACTTTTAGTTGAGAATGTTAGATTGAAATTGCCATGGGGTGATTTGTAAGAAAAACTACTCTTGTGTACAGTTACTTAATGCTAAACAGGATCTGAGCAGTTTCGATGGGGGCACTGCAGAAAGCTCTGGGCTGCCAGCCTGCATCTGGAAAGTGTGAGGTGTGAGTAAGAACAGAATATTGACTTGTAAGTACTTAACAACCAAAGGCCCTGTCTTCCTTCTGTGTGATTATTTTTCATTTTAAACTACCTCCTGTTCTAGGTGATTCATGGTGTATAAATATATATACATACATGTACTGTGGGTTGCGTGCATTTTTGTGGTTAGGTTTTTCTTTTTGAATAAAGGAGTTTAATTTGGTTCAGTATTAGTTGCTGTAGTTAAGGGTGACTTCCCAAGGGTACCCCAAAGTTAGGAGACATGTGAGTGATGGTTTTGGGAATGGAGAACCAGAGGAGAAAAAGGCATATTGGACAATTGATCGTATCTCCCCGTTTCTCAAAGTTTTCAAAATGAGTGTGTTAAAACTGTGCTGAGATATCCCACAGCACCTTCTTTCACGTAGTGCTGTGGTGTCACTACGTGACTCATGTATAAAGATCCTCTTCCAGAATATTTCTGGTCAAAAGCCACATGTTGAGTTGATGTTTATGAACATGACATCAAACTACTGAAGAAAAATATTAGCCTGAAAGTATTAGTATGCCTCTTGAACTGTTTGTAGGTGCCGCAGGCCTTCTAAATATGCATGTATCATACATTGTTTTTTATATAACAAATCATTATTACATGAAAATTATTACTGAGTTTTGGGACTACTGCAAATGTGTTCTTTAAATGTCCGTAAAGCCAAGGAAGATGCATACAAGTATTTTTAGGTTTTTGTTGTTGTTTTGTTTTTTTGGTATTTTTTAATTTTGTGCCTTAGTGTGCTAGTGTTCTTTCTATGCCTGAATAGCTTTGCATATCAGGGCTAGCCCACCTTTAACCATATTTGAAAATGTGGGAGTCATAAAGATCTAGTCTGTAAAGACTGAATTTTTATGGAAGAAAAAAAAATCCAAGGTAAGTCGACCTTTTCTGCCTTTATACAAGATTCTTCTCACTTTAAATTACTACTACATTTTCAGATTGTTGGCACACCACAGTGTAGTTGGATATGCATTCTAAGATTTTTCAAAATTTTTTTTTTATGTGAGAGCTGGCTGGGAAATAAAGTTGAATCAGGGTTATTGTCAAAACATTTTCATTGTAGTTTATAATAATGCAAGCTTGTTCCATAGATTTGAAGTATTCAAAACACTTCTTTGTTTTCCTGTTCTTGTTCTTTAAAATTAAAGAGGAGGCAGCATTTTGTTTCTGGTAAGATAAAATTCTTTGACTTAAACTTCAATATAAACTGAATTATTTGTCTCCCAGTTATCAAGTCATCACTAGTTCTCTAGTTTCTAAAATTGCATTTAGCATAACTTCTTTTGAGCTTAACAACAATATTATGCTGACCATATGCCTGCACTGAATTTGGGGTGTGGGTTTGTGGAAGCTGTTTTAAAAGCAATACTGAGTTTTAAAAGAATGCTAATTTTTAAATATCTTCTGTAGTGTCTGAAACCAATTGGTCCGAGCCTTAGAGTAGTATATGAGATTCTGAAAGTAGCAGTTAATGATTATGAATTGACCTATGCCATTGCTTTGCTATGTTTCAATGTGAAGTTAAAAGGAAATCAATGGAAGAATATAGTTCTTCTGGATGAATTACAGAAGTAATAAATTTGGTATGAGAGTTTTTTTGACCTGTGATGTCTTATCTTTCACTTTGCTTTTCCTTATTCTTGGACAATAAAACTTAAATCTGATACTACCCTTTCCCAAGGAAGTTTAGACTGGACACCCCAGCAGCATCTTTGGAGCTTTTCTGTGGCCCAGAGGAGCCAGCTTCTTCCAAGGTTTATGCACCAAGGCTGGAAGGCCCGCAGAAATTCAAATGTAGTATGTGTAGAGCCGCTTTTGCATATCCAGGGTAAATACTGCACCACTTCAAAGGAGAAAGTTAAATCCTTATCTTTGGCTGCTGTTTGTGAACACTTAATGAAAATAAGATATACAGAGCTGGAGTATTCAATGTAGGAATAAATGTGAATAAGAACAGTGGGAAAACAGTATGTTACTAAGAGGAGGGGAGAGCTTTTTATTTTAAACAACTGTTTGTATTCAGTACATTATGAAACCGAACTATTTAGAGAGGTCTGGGGTTTTATCATTTGTATAACTTTTGAATCATATGGCACTTTGATATTTCTGGGCAAGTTTTGTTTCAGTTGAATGAGGAGAGAGTTCTGTAAAGTTTGGAAAGAAACTGTTGGATGAGAAATAAGAGGAAAAAATTAAGAATTTGCTAGAAGTGAGTGTGTGTGAAATGGTGGAAGCCAGATGCCAGATTTATGTGTTTGTCAGAGTTTGTAGTTGTCCAAGATGGCATGAACTGACCCAGGACCCTTCTTTGGTCCCATCTGCTGTGCACTAAATGCTTTTCCAATTTTGCAACAAAAAGAAAGAAAGGATCTGGACTACACTTGCATTTCTTAGACAGTCTAAATAAATTTTTTGAGGTCTTGACTGCTCACTGAAGGAGACTGAAGTCCTGTTGGGGCAGAAAAAGGAAAAGATGATAGCATAATTGAAGATGTGTGGGTATTTTCTTGAAAATAATCAACTTAACTTTTTTCCCCTGGCATGTGCAACTTTCTGTGTTTTGATATCACAGATGTTCCTTGGATTATGTTTTTTGAGTAAGTTTTGTGACTTTTCTTAGCTGGCAATGATGGATTGTCAGGCCTGGAAAGTGAGGTTGTACAAACTTGCCCCATCAGCTGGTGAAGTAACTGATGGTAATTTTCTTCTCCATTGGCTAGAATTAGTCCATATTTAACTTTCTTTATAAGGAAGTCTCATTATGGAAGTGAGGTTCAAGAATCCTGAATCCTTCCCTGGCTTTAGGGTCACATGTTAAAACCTGCATGCCAGCCTTGCTAAGTCTATTCCGTTTATCACAGCTTTTCAAGATACTTCTTGATCCTTTGTATAGTCCTGTACAGTCTCCATCTTAATATCAGGGTTCAGGTGAAAAGCTGTATCCCATCTCCTCTTGAATCCCATTGATATGTGCCTGGGAGAGGCAGGAAAAGAGGTGCTCCTCAGCCTTCTTGCAGTCATTTAATCGCCATCCACAACCTACTTCTACTTTTTATTCCCAATAGCTTCTACCAGGCTTCATCTACCAGTCTTTGTTAGATTGGTGGAGTTCTTCTTTTCTTTGCAGTTTAAAAGGTGTGGCCTTTTCCTTTTCTTCCCCTATTTGGTTTGGTTTTGTTCCCTCTGTGTGTTTCCTGTGATACAGTTAAAAGTTAGAGGAGCAGTGAGAATTTTAAAGCTTCTCCTACTGAAGATTCCTTATTCATGAGGATTTAAATTTTGTTTGTAGGCTTTCCTCTGCATTCATGTATTCTTACTGCAGAGAGAATCAGAGTGGTTAGTAAAGGCACTGATTCTGCAGTTTCAAAATGAAGTAAATGTTCACTCCCAACAAAAAGGATGTTCTGCCATCCAGTTACTTTCCTAATGCCCCCTTGTGCCAGCATTAGAATTTACTTGGCCAAGTCATTGTAAGTTTTCTGCCAAGTTTAGTGTTCAGCTGGATCAGTTTCATGAGTTTACTGTGCGACAACACAAGTGCCAGTGCCTACAAAAGGGAGGTGGTGGAAGCCTGTGGGCAGGTTTAAAGTGAGATGGAACAATGGGCTGCATAAAGAGGCCCTGCTTGGAAAGAGGTGGCAAATAATGGTGCTGAGGTGTCTTTGTGGGGAACAAAAGTTTGAACTTGAGCTGCATATAATGTCAAATTGCATATCTAACTTTTTATAATGTTTCAACAGACCTGTTAACATATCCAATCATCAAATGTATAAATTCTCAGTGGTTTGATTCAGCTTAAAAGTTGGCCCTGTTTTTAGTGCGTGGTTGGATTGGGTGAACTCCAGAAGTGCCTTCCAACCTGAATTATTCTGTCATTTTTCTTTTTGTTTTAAGCTGTCATTTAAATTAGCTTTCAGTCTCCAGTTGTGGCTTACAAATGGTAGAAAAATCTTTTCTCCATCAAATACCATTATTTGCTTAAATATTAAATGTGCTAACAAAAAAAACCAGTTTAAAGAAAGGTTATCTTTAGAGAGGTGTTTTATGTGAGATAGTGAGACTTTTTAAGTCATTCAGGTGCCTCTCAACTAAATAACTAGTATTAAAATTCGGTGCAGCAAATTGCTAAAACACACAATTTTTGAAATGGAACTCCTGTTATATAAATAACCTTTGGAAGTCAAGCATTCCCATATAATGAGTCATTGCACAAAGTTTTGCCTGCTACACCCCGATACAACTACAAAATTCTCCTTAGGAGCTGAAAATCTGAGACAGGCCTAGCGGTTTTCAGATGGAGCAGTCTGGAATTATGTACCAAGAAGTTGTTACTATACTAGAAATACTAAACTAGTTTTACTTGGCTGAAAATAACTGTCATGTGACAGACAAGGCTTGCATTGTCATTTGGCTGTCCTTATCATATAGCAGCATGGGTTGAGTTTACATGAGTTCAGTTACAGCACTTTCACCTGGGAGATTTATATTTGCAGTGTAAATTGCATAACTTTTCACATCTGTTTTCCTGAAATCTTTAATTAAGAGAGAGTCTAGTACAGACGCTTGCGCTATTGTTGTCATGACCTTTGTTTGCATTCCTTTAGTTAGATACTGGCTCACGTGAATTACCCAAACCCACTGAAATGGTTTCCTTTGGGAAAATTTTGAAATGTGCAACACCGAGTGTAAAATTAAATGTATTGGCAATCCATTGTCTTATACTCTGTCACTGACAACCTTAGCAGGAAGGTGAGAAGAAAGCGAGTGAATGTCTAAGAATGCAGTGTCTTCCTGTTTCATTTTTAAAAGTAAACACAGGGTATGTTGAAGCATGAAGGTGGCTATAAAACCTTGATTGTTCTGATTTGAATGAATTATGCAGTATTGCATCCCACACTTCTGCTCTTAAAGTTTGTAAGTGATTATTTTTAAAATAGGCTACTAAAAACAATGGATTGTGGGGAGGAAAACATTGTGGAGAGAACTGAAAGGGAACTTCACAGCTCAGGAAGCTCCCAGTTTGCTTTATGTGTAAGCATTATTACTGCTTCTTTGTACTACGTGGTTCTTCATGCCGTATTTCAGATCTGCATAGATTGATAGAAAACAGCTCTATCTGTGCTTTCTCATATGCTCTTCTTCACGTAGCATATTCTGTAAACTAGTGAATAAGTTTACAGCTTTATATCCAAAAACTCAACTAGAACTCCTGTGGCAATTTTCTGCAGGGAAGAGTATTAGAAGGCATGTTCTGAGCTGTGAGTTTTTTTGCAGGCTTATGGGGCAGACTCTCAGGACTTGTTGGTAGTTTCAAGCAGACCGTTAATGTAATGAATGTATGATACTTCCAATGAGGAAGTGGCTTTTCTTAATTTGTAATTTTTCCTAGTGTAGTTAGCTTACTGGTCCTGAATTTTGAAAACTTGTAATTTGTTTTGATGCAAGACTTCCCTCCTCCCCCAGGCTGTTGATTCATCATGTTAATTGTTGAATTAGAATGCTAAATTCTCTTGTGTGTGTGACTAGGAAGTTGTTTTAGTCTAGTAATAAATTTTATGATGCAGACTGAATTTGGATTTTAAAATGTGGTGTTCCTTACCCAATGACTTTCTCCTAAAATACTTGAACTAGAAAAGGAATGCTTTTCCACCCACCCACCCTCTGCCAGTTAAATATCAAATGGCAGCCAGGAAATGATAAGAGAGTGTTTCATGGGGGGGGGGACGGTGTTCAGTCACTGACTTGAATGTGTTATAAGAATATTCAATAGTGATTGATATATTAGTTTAAATTGTAATAATTTCTTGTTCTCTATTTATTCATGATAAGCTGTATATTGGTTTGTATTTTAGCGAAAATATTTGGGCTTTTGAAAGTGCTTCTGTTTTCTCTTTAAGGTGTGCTAGGTATGAGTACTGTGTTGATGGGAATGTGCCTAAACTGTCCATGTTCACTTGATAAAATCACTTTTCTTATTTCTGTCATATTCATGTGAGTCTTTATAACAGGAGTGAATTTCCTATTAAATTTGGCTATGTATAAAGCTTTTTAAAATGTTACATATAATATGTGCTTATGTTGTTTTCAGGTCTTGACATAGATGTCTGATAACAGAAAAGGTATTTGCCAAGAGTTGGTTTTCAGTTCTTTGGGTTTTGAAAGTTTTGCAATTATGGTTCAAGTTTCTTTCCCTTGTGTGTCCTGTCTTTGAGTTCAGGTGAATAATCAGAATGTTGCCTATCTGTTCATTTTGTTACTTTGATGCATCAAAAAAGCCCTAATGAAGTTTGGTCATCTTGACTTGTTAGAGTAATCCATTACACACAGAGGCATAGTAGCATCATGAAAGTAGATCTAATTTTGAAGTCACTTATTTTTCAAATGAGTTTCTCATATAAGAACATGGACTTTAATTTTTCTATTTGAGAGATCAGGAACTACAAAAGTGTTCTTTTAAACAATATTTCAGGGTTTACTGATTTGCTTCCAGCACACACATGTTGTTTTTGATCTACCTGCTTCCTTTTTACTGAGCTTTTTGGCTTTCTGGCACAGCTAGCAAGGAAAAGTCTGTTGTATTAGTAAAGCCATTACAATAAATTTAACAAAGCTGTCAATGGAAATACAAGTGTATGTACCTGAAATGAGGTATTTTGCCTCCTTTTAATTTTTTGTTTTGTTTTGGTTTTTTTTGCTAGTGCTTGGGTCAGAGGGTCTACACAGTGTTGTTCTGGATATGATGCAGGAGTGGTAGGCAATTGTAGTTGGCAGTTTGGAAATAAATGTAAACAGGACTGTTGAGGCCTAAAGGACAGTTTTTAAAGATGTTCAAACATTTACCTGGGAAACAGGAATAGAGAAACTCGGTGGGATACTGGGAGACAGTCTATATTGGCTCTGGTGGGGGACATCTGAACTTCTTCACTTAAGTGAGTTTGGTTTTTGAAATGTAGAATATTTGGCAGATACTTTGTAAAACTTTTTTTCAGGTAAGAAGTGGAGGTATTTGTGCTAAAGGCATGTCACTAAAGTGAAGTCTGCTAAAGGGATGGAAGTGATTGTGGCTTTTACTTAGAGATGATTTAAAGTGTTTGTCCTTGACTGGCAAGATTGATTTGCAACTGTGTCCTCAGGGAGCAAGTTGATAAACTGTACAGTATCATTTAAGCTTCAATTTATTGGAAAGCAGAGGAAATATATCCACTTGCCAGAGTGACACGATTAGTTCATCAGTGTTCCTAAAATTAATGGGTTTTAAGCTCTGACAAATCACTTTGGAATTTCCTTTGCTGTAAAGTTCTGATTCTTGATTCCCATGTAACATACAAGCTTCTAGTTTAGTTGTAACCTGTAAGAACGTACAAGGTCATTTGATTTCTTGCTGGAGACTTGCAGTGCTTGGGGAAATGGTTTTTCTCTGTGTCAACCCCAGTCATCTTGTGGGTTTTAATTTGTTCTAGTTTCTTTTTCCAGCAAAGTGATGAACTCCAGCTCTGCTTTCTGCTGCTGTGGTTGTTTGCGTAGCCAGCCACATGGAAATAACAATCTTGTCTGTCATATTCCAGTAGAGAATGCAGTGTATAAGTAAAGTTGTTCCATTGTGATCTGCTACTGAGTAAGTAAAATGGAAAAAACTCTGATTTGGAGCAGTTCAGATTAGTCAATGACAAGGGATTTGAGATGTCACTATTTTAAAAGAAAGTAACTCTGAGCTCAAGGCAATAAAAGAGAGTATTGAGGAATGAGACACTGAAATACATTTTGTAAAGAACTTTTTTTTTTCCCCCAATGTAAATTGATTTTGCAAATTGATTGTTGTGGTTTGACCCTGGCTGGACACCAGGTACCCACCAAAGCTGCTCTCACTCCCTTCCTCAGCAGAACAGGGGAGAGAAATGCAGTGAAAGGCTCATGGGTCAAGATAAGGACAGGGAGAGATGACTCACCAGTAACCATCCTGGGTAAAAGACTTGACTTATTACCAAGCAAATCAGAGTAGGATAATGAGAAGTAAAACAGATCTTAGAAACACCTTTCCCCTACCCTTCCCTCCTTGCCAGGCTTAACTTTATTCCTAGTTCTCTCCCTCCCCTTCAGTGGTGCAGGCAGATGGGGAATGGGGGTTATAGCCAATTTACCACAGGTTGTTTCTGCCACTGCTTTCTCCTCAGAGAGAAGAGTTCTTCTGCTCCAGTGTGGGGTCCTTGCCACAGCAAACAGTTCTCCATGGACATTTCCAACATGAGTCCTTCACATGAGCTACAGTTCTTCACAGACTACTTTAGTGTGGGTCCCTTCCACAGGGTCACAAGTCCTACCATTAAATCTGCTCCAGGTGGGCTCCTCTCTCCATGGGACCACAGGTCCTGCCAGGCCCCTGCTCCACTGCAGGCTTCCCATGGGGTCACAGCCTTGTTTGGGCATCCACCTGCTCCAGTGTGGGACTCCTCCATGCAGTGCAGGGGAGTCTCATCTCCGGCAGCTGAGCTGGAGCACCTCCTTCCTCTCCTTCTGTGCTGACCTTGGTGTCTGCGGAGTTGTTTCTCTCATGTGTTCTCACTCCCTTCTTATTTGACTGCTGTTACCTCTGCAAGAAGTTTTTAATCCCTTCTTCAATGTGTTATCCTGGAGGCACTGCCACTGTTGCTGATGGGCTTGGCCTTGCCCAGCGCTGGGTCCCTCCTGCAGCCGCTTGGCATTGACTCTATTGCACACAGCAACCTTCTGGCAGCTTCTCACAAAAGCCACCCCTGTAGCATCCCTGCTACCAAAACATTGCCACACAAACCCAAGATAATCTTCAATTGTTTAGTTTAAAAAAAAAAAGGCTTCAAAATATTTAGTTTAAAAAATTAATGCTAAGCTTGACTATATCCTGTCCTAACAATTTCTCAATTATGTTGAGCAGTCAGGACTGTATCAGATGCAGCAAATCATGTATGGCAACAAGAACAGTAGAGTTGACTTCAACATCCCTTTTGATGTTGAAAAGAAATAAAATTTTTGGGTTTTTTTTCCTCAGAGGCTTGTTGTACATGGAAAAGCCTTTATCAAATTCTTGAAAATACTTTTTCCGGCTGGAAAGCTGTAGTTGCAGATTAGCTGCTATTTATGTAGATCTCTGAAAATAACTGTGGCATTTTACTCAAGGGGGTTGATTTCATTTTAACTGTCATCGCTGCATTCTTCTAAAGTCAAGTGATGTCTTTTGCAAGAAAGCTATTGCATGTGATTAAGAGATCTTAGACTACTGGAAATATCTGGTAGCTGTACAGGGCTGGGATTCAGGCCTAAAACAACACAATCAACAGCAAAAGCTGTAAAAGAATCTACTGCCAATTAGCACACAATGAAGTCTGCTGTAGCAGACTGAAATTTAGGTACTGAACTTGGGCACCTCCTTTCAGAGATGCGGATGTCTCTCTGCCACCTGTCTTCAGTGAATGGGAAGGGGTGAGTGGAAATCTTTGTAAGAAGTCCCTTTTCTCTGTATAGTAAGAACCTACGGTAAAGAGGTCGTAATTTCACTGGCACTTTTTACATGCTTAAATTTAGCAAGGAATAATTTGGGCCACAGCTGTTAGATTTTAATTAATATGTGTAGTAAATATTCCGTGGTAGAACTTGTAAAAAATGATTAGCATCTGTTGTGAAATCTGCTGAGAGTTCAGGAGCTGGCAGTGACTTGGCTGCATATATTACTCCCTGCATGAGCGCATTAACTTCTCCTCCAAGAGAAATGCAGGCTAAGGAAGGCTCTGCTTGGGAGCAGTCAAATAAAGTGGCATTGCCACAGGCGATATTTCTTGAAGCTGGATTTTAGGCAACTGACTAACTAGATGGTTTTTGATGGTTCAGGTCGTTGTTTTATAATTGACAGAAGTTTCTTTTCCCTTGCAGAATTAATACTCAGTTTATTTTTAGGCACTAGGTGTTTGGTTTCCGCTTAGAGCTAGAATTTGATAAACCAAAATATAAACATGCAGATCCACATTGATTGGAGATTGTCTTTATCATCAGTGCAGGCATCTCCAGAGGACTATCTGACCAAAAGAAAACTAAGATTTCAGATATTTCTCCCGAGGCCCTTATTTCTCTTAATGATAAAGCAGGTGCAGTGACTTGTTTATTCTCGGACATGTTAAAGACAGAATTTTGGAAATTAGAGAAGAGTAATTCAGCAGTTGCAATTGCCTACTGATTAATAATATTTGAATCTTAAAAACTGGAAACCTTTGAAATTGTTGTGAAGCCATATGTAGACAAAAAGGGTTGCTGAGATGTGAAAGTAATCTTCCTGTTGCCTTAAACTGCAGCCAGATCTGGTGGGTATGATCTGATTATCACAGTTCCAGCCATGGACTGTGCAAGTATCTGAAGTGGGACAGTAGGTGAAAATTAAAATGCAGAAATTGTGAGCTTAAGTATGAGTTATAAACCACTCAGTCTGTAAAGACTCTTATGTGCTTAATGTTATGATTCAGTGGTAGGCAGTGTGTTTATACAGTGACTGACTACTGCTGTCATTAAGTGACATTGATTTATGATGGCTATTTTTGCTGCTAAATGGGGAAATGAAAGAACATAGCATGTTTGTAATAGGTGAGGTAGGGACGAACAGTATTCAAGAGGTCCTCAAATGCTTATCTTCAACATTGATGGCAATCAGTAATGTGAGAAAAGTGACAGTTTAGTGTTGCATTTTTTAAAGGAATAATGTATCCAACTCTTCTTTATTCACTCTTGCTACCTCTCTGTTCTGTCTATCAAACACCCAGCAATTCCAGCAGTCTCGTGGTGGAACATTCCTCCTCCACGCCCAAGAAAATCACAAATCTTAATCACTCATCTACTTCTTACCCATTGTTTGTTTAAAGATGGAAACTGCCTTTTTACAGGGGCTGATTTCAGGTATGGGTGAACATCTTCCTGCAAGTGAGTGCTGAGCATAAGCAATGGCTCTGTGTAGAGAAACAAGTCTTTGTCCTTCAGGTCAGCAACTGCACATGGATTGGAAATGGTGTCTGGAAGTGAGCTGATGGTGTTAGTGAACATTCTTGGTATGTACTCAAGATAGTAGTTTGTCCACAGTCTGTGCTTCCGCTGAAGGGCTGGTTTTTAACTGCTTCTGTGAAAACCAGAGTATATTCTTTCAAAAAATGTATGAACTCTAAACATAGGCAAATAAAATAAGTGAAATTGCATTAGAAGCAGAGAAATTAAAATGGAGTATCATTTAAGACATATATGGCCAAATGTTAAACTTCCCAAAACGTGGGGAAAGGCAGATTTTTTAGTTTCAAGTATTGTTTTAAAAAATAGCTTAGTTTAGAAGGGGATTTGCATTTTTTTAAATTTATGATCACTTTCCCTGGTTAAGATGGAAAAGCTCTTTAACAGACTCAAGAATGTTCTGATGCGGAGCATAGCAAGACAACTATTTCAAAAGACAGTATCAATGATGGCTTGCAGTCAGAACATGAGAGAAAGTGTCTGTGTCTGTAGGAAGCTGGAATCTTGGGGGATGTTTCCTGGCACCAGGGCCTGCAGGAATTTTGGTGCGGTGAAGGGAAGCATTGCGAGCTGATTGGACTTCTCATTTTTATTTAGTATTTTTGTATTTACTACTGATCTCGTAAAAGGTGTCATCTTCCTGAAACCTGGTCATTAATTAATTTATTTTTTTAAAAAGGATCAAATGTTGGTTTTAAACTCCAGATTTACTACATCTGTTAGCAGTGTTTGTTTTCCCCTGGCTTTGTTGATTTGTTGTAAAGGTTTGCATGGAAGGACAAGTGACTGAAGAAATGTATACAAATGTCAAGTATCAACAGGACTGTCAAATATCTAGGTGTGTTTTACCTAAAGTATTACAACATGTGATGAAGAAGAGGTACTGCCTACTCTTGGCTGCTCATTTACTCATTTGCTTCAGTTGCACTTCAGGGGCTTCATTCTCCTTTTTGCTAGGTGTGGACTTTTAACATGTTGCAAACTCTGATGTGTCTGCCAGGCAATGTTCATCTGTTTTGGATGATCATAAATCTTGTAGTGCTGTGGATGGTGTATTTTAGTTTTGAATTCACTTTCTGATGAAAATTATAGTACAGTTCTAGAGAGACACTGCAAGTGTGGGGGATTTGCACCCTGCTGGATGTTATGCTGTGCAGATGCTGTTTGTGCCAGCCCAGCAGCACAAGGACAAGTTTTCCTCAGGGGATGCAGTTCCATAGTGTTCTTTCCTTCTGCAGGTTTGATTTAAGTACACTAACTCTGCTTTTTCTAAAATAGCTTCTTGGATAAGAGGTGCTAAGCTCAGTCATGGGACAGATATTCCAGCTGGAAGAGAGGCTGTCAAAACAGATCCAGGGTTTGTGTGAATACAGGAATTACAATCTGTGGGTGCAGATTGCAAACATGCTTGTAAAATCTTTCTAGTATATAATGAAATTACCTTTTCTGCTTCAAAAGCAAGCAATATTACTGGGTGAGGATTTGGTGGGGAGTTTTATTTACGTGGAATATTATCTTCTGTCACTTGTTGAGGACTTTTTTCCTTTAAAGTATTTTTTGTTAGCAGATAGAGTCAAAATAGTAAGAATGATATTTAAGGCTGAGAATAATAGTTAATGTGGTTGGGAGGCAGTTTGGGTTTTGGTTCCACCTTGTAACTCAAATATACGGTGTAGCATTCCTAAGTTTAGAAACCTGATTTAGCAGGGAGTGCTTCAGTGTCTTTCCTTAGCAACCCAGCCCAGCAAAACACACTAGAGCTGCCCTTCCTGCTCTGTACTGAGCGATGGTAGCAAACTCCATGGTTTTAAGGTGGAGTTTATAAACAGAAATAGAATAATGAAGCCTGCAATTGTTGGGGGTTGGAATTCAGTGGTCAGAGTATTTTCCAGTTACGTATTTCATTGGTATTTTCAGCATATTTCTGCATGAGGATAAGGGCTGTCCTAAAACTCTAGTGCATCAGTTTTGCATTTCGTAAACTTACCTGGTACAAGGGAATTCATAAAATGGAACTGTTTGGGTGTTTTTGTTTGGTTTTTTTTTTTCAGAGCCTGAGCATTTTAGAGGTAGAAGGGGTGAAGGAGGAGCATCTGCTAAGAGTTACAGCCACCATTGCAGAAAATGTGAGATATTCAGGGAAGGATAAAGCCATAGTACTGTTTTGGTTTTGATTTTTTTCTTAGAGATCACTTCTGATTGCTGTGTTAGCTGGACCTTTGATCTCGTCCAGTGCAGAAATTCCTGTGTTGTGCTGCCAGGGAAATGTATGATCTATTTTGTGAATATTTTTCTAACAAATAACACTCTTCAGTATTCTGAGCCGAAATACAGTCCATTGAGGGGCATAGAATTGTTTTAGAGAGGGTAGAGAACAAATCTCATAAACCTTAAAGATTTGAGGGTGTACCTGATTATTAGAAGTATTGAGCTTTGTATAAGAACCTGGGATAAGAATTTGACTAAATGCTTGAATGGAAGAACCAGAAAGAGTTACGCATGTAAGCTTGTCATGCAATACCTGATGCTATCAGGTTAACAAGGGCTTTCCTCCCCACTGTTTGTTCTCACTATGTTAACTGAGACCCAACTTAAACATTGCTGCTCTTTTTGGTTTCACTTCATTAGAATGTTCTGCTTTCTGTTACTTTCTCAGTGGAGTTTTACAGTTTCAGAGGTAGTTAATCACTGAATATTTACAGGTTCAGTGAAATTGCCAGACTGTCAGTCCGTACTCTTTATCCTCTCTGGATTTTATATAGTGAGTTTCTAGTGTTTCAGCTGGAACTGATACGGGGGGGTTTAAAATGCCTGTTATATCTTGCATGCTTTCTGATTATGTTTAAAAAAGGTTTTAATACTAAGAATAAGCTCTGACTGGGTAGTCCTGGATGCCATGCACTGTGTGGAAGTTACACACTTTTGCTGATGTTGGGAGTCAGATTCAGTCAAAATAAGTAGGCATTTGTGTAAGTACTATATAGTAACTTAAGTGCTAAGTAATGAGTGTATTCTACAGACTTGTTTGACTTCTTAGGATGCAGATTAACCCAGCTTGAATTTGCATGCCCCGATACTGCATTTTAGCTTGGATGCCACAAAATACTTAAGTTCTTTAATTTGGTCTTTTGTTTTTTCGAATAAAAATTTGCGGTTTGCTCATTCCCAAACCAATAAAAAGTGAATGATACTTGTCACAGTACACAGATGTGTTTCAAATGTATTGAGAGTTACAGGTCACATTTAGAGAGGCAAGCTGTGTGATCCTGGGTGTTCACAGGAATACCCTCTCCCTGCTGAAGGAACCTTGGGCTCAGTGAATCACAGCTCTGGACTGTGGGGTCAGGGAAGAGGGTACTGGGTCAGTGGAGTAAAAGGAGAAACCTTCAGCATTTTAGTCTAGATGGCAACAGTGAGGGTGGCTGACGATTTTGTGCAGAGCCCAGCACTTCTTTTCATGGCTACAGACAGTTCAAAGAGTAGTAAGTTGTGACACTGGTTGTATAAGTTGTTTTGAAAGCTAATGTTTAGCAGTCCAGAGAGGGAAATATTTCTTCCCTGGACTGTCAAGAGAATAACACACTCTTGCATGCAGTGGGGTGGGAATGTGTCTGGATTCTCAAGGGAACTGAAAAGGAATTTGTTATAGAGACTTGGAAGTACAAAAGAAGTCATGTTTTTGAAATGTGACAAATTGAAAATAAGGTGCTAATGCCTTTATAATTTTATGTTTCATGTTATTCTTCATGTGATTAAGCCAGGATGCTTCTGGAGGTTAATGATGATCAGTTTTTAATTTCTAGGCTGAACTCTCTTCCTCGAGCTGGGGCTGCAGAGAGCGAGTGTCAAGCTGGAAGTGGGATTTCCCAGTTCCCTTACTAGCAGACTACTGTTCTGTCACTCTTCCAGAGCAGCTGCTTATAATGCCTATCCCAGAGGATTTTGTTATGGCAAGCTGCTGCTAAGTAGGAGGTTTTCTGGTGACTTTGTATTGTGGCATGCTTGCCCCATCTCAGCAAAAATAAAAGCACTTAAGCAAATTTTATCTAGTTTTTGTTCTGGTGAGTCAAATTGTTGTAAGGCAGTTCTTACAAGCCTCGCTGTCACTGTGAGCGAAGCACATTTAATAGATGTTGAAGGGAAAGATGTGCGTGGAAAAATGAAACTGCTGTGCTTGAAATGGCTCAGCATCCTTCAGCTCTTAATTACAGGACTCACTTCTGGGCTGCTGTTTCACTCATATCAGAGCTCTGGGCCCTCTTTTAGGTAGGGTTTTTCTTTTGCAAAAACAGCTTTATCTTGCATTGCCAAAGACGTTATTTGCCATAGAAACTGGGGAGATGTCCAGTGAGAATATACTGGTTGTGTTGCAGGGCTTCAGAGGGATGGATTCTGAATCTTCAGGTGCCAAAACTTTAAGCTGATGAGGTTTTTGCTGGATTGCTAGCAAAAACTGGAGGATTTTTAATTTTCTAAATGCTATTCCAGTGATTTCTGTAATGAGAAGGAAAACAGAGGGACTACTTTCTCAATTACAGTCTTATATATGTATTTCATGTATCATATATTTTTAAAATAATCTAAGCAAAGTAGCATCTTTTTATTATTTACATGAGAAATATGGGTATGTTTATGGTCATTGGTAAAGTTTAAAAAAGCATTAAATATTTTTAATTTATTTTTATGGTTTAATTCTAGCACAGCAGAAAGAGTGGATGTGGGATCCCTCTGTAGTCTGGGCTTTAGTGAGGTTCAAGTGGTCTGTGTGGGTAGCTGCTGCCATTGTGTCCCAGATATAATATCTACCAATGCATGTTAGGAATTATGTCCTTCAGGACATACCAGGATGCTGAAGTGTCTTGTGAATACAAGCCCGTTTATTCCAGGTTTGAGCTGCTCCCTGTATTAGGCCTTTCTTTTAGATCTTTAAGAAGGGGAGAGAAACAGAGGTAGTAGAAGGCTGCAAGGGAATAAAACTTTCTATACCATATGAAGAACCTCAGTTTTATTACTTGAGGTGTGCTAATTTCCCTGTAGTAGCTTTCCTGTGTTAGCACTGAACCCTGGAGATGCTGAAAAGCCCTTTGTTTCAGAGTTGCTACAAGAGCTAGCTTGTTTTGTGTTTAATTGCTGTGTTGATGAAGAAATTATTTTTCCCCTTGGTGCTCCCAGTGACTCTGAGGCAGATAGCTCGGGAGGCAGTCGGGAATATGGGAGTGCTCACACTGGGAACTTGTGCAGAACAGCCATCTGTGGTTTGTTGTGGCACCTCACGGGACTTGCTGAACTGATAGAGGCAGTTCACGTGGGATGGCAGTGTTTGTGCTGGCAGAGTGCTTTGGGAACATTTGGTGGGATACCAACTATGTGTTTCTAATGCCACTCTTGTCTTATAGGTGCAAATCTGACTCGAAAGGCACATAATTACTTTTTTTATACAGGATTATTTTGTTTTCCAGTGTGTTGTCCAAGCACTTAAATGGCTTGTGTTCCAGTTTATAAATAAATGCAGTCCTTAACCTTGCTTGGTGTTACAGCTGATTCTTCCATTTAAGTATGTTTCCACTTTTTCCAATATTTCCATTGTACTTTGAGGGTTTATAGTGATCAAAGAGCCATGGCAAAACTCTGGGGCCCTTCCTCACCTCCTTTATTGCTGTACCTTACTCCGGGTGTGTAGGGGGGTTGTTTTATTTTTTTCCCCATCTCTTAATTTTTGGAGGTTTTTTTTTATTAAACATTTTTTTTCTTTATGGACAGTTACTGTTACATGGATCCTTTTTACTGCTGTTTTGTGAAGTACCCTACGGACTTTGGTGGGGTGTTTGACAAAACTGATTTTCCATATTCAGTCTGCTTCTGGATCTTCCAGATGTTTTCGTTGAAAGACATGGCACGTGCAGATCACCCGCAGTGATTCTTAGGGAAACTGCTTCAAGAATTGTTGCTTAATCCCTGAGCATCAATTTTTGCTGTGCAAAGGCTAATAGTTTTAATGTAAAACTGCAAACACATAATCCATCCCAAGGCATGCAAAACAGAATCAGGTAACCAAAAGTAATGGAAATAGCACTTGTTTGTTAATTTATTGGCATGGGCCTGTGGTTGGCTGCAGCATTTTTGAGGAGCCCTCATTATTAGCATTTACCCTTCTCTTCCAGGAATACTGAATCCTGCAGTTCTATAACAATAAGTATTTTGTGAGATTTTCCTTGCAATACAGATGATGAGAGCTAGAGTATTTCTGGCATTGATAAAAGTTAGGAAAATTTCTCGGATAACCCTGGAGGTAACCCTGGAAGTGACAGGAGACAGCTTGGCTGCTCTGCTTTCCCTTCCAGCCCCCTTCTTTGCCTCCTGTCAGAGAGGAGCAGTTGCCCCCCAGTCTGTGTTTCGACATGAGCCCCTTCAGGTTGTGTCAGGTAGCAGAAGACTCTGTTTATCCCTCTGTGGAGAGAAACAAATAGTTTACCTACTGCTGCTCCTTGTTTTCTCAGAGAGGCAGAGAGAGGGGATTGCTGGCTGGAATACATGGATTAAGCCATTAGCCCTGCTCAGCTCTGTTTTACCTAAAATGTCCTTAGGCCAGCCTGCTTTACCAACTGGAAAACACTGGAGTGAATAGCTGTTAAATTGAGCTTGAAGATCGCTATATGATGCTATTTATTGTACTCGTGCTGGGATTCTTCTTAATTATTTTACCAAATTTCTCTGGCCTTTTCGAGTTACAAGTGCAGTGATTTTAGACAAATTAAGCTGACAGCTATAATTCAAAGGATAATTTAATTGTAGTGTCTGTTGTTTTTTTTGCCACACCACCTGGCTTTAGGCTTAATAGTTAAATAACTGCTTATGCTGTGCATTCAGAAGGGGGTTTAGAGCACCTACATTTGGCTTCTGTCCTGAATTTCCTTCTGTGGGATGCTTTCCCTCTCCACTGATGGTGCATGAAGAGATTATGAAAACTTACTGTGCTACCCTTTCATATTTTTACATTTAAACTAGACAAGTGTGCTTTTGATAGAGGATTTTTGTATGTAATTTTAGCTTTCTGAAATAAGGAGAAGCGTTTGATATATAAGAGATATTTGTGAAATAGCTGGGAAACTGTTCAAGAATACTTAGCTGCGTTGTAACTGTATCAGGAAACTTGGTTATATTGTGTGACCTTACAATTAAAACGTTACTGGTATAGTTTAAGATTTACATCTGGAGTAATAAATAATAAGTGCAAATGGAAGGAATGAGATGTGACGCTGACCCAGATAAGTGTCTGTTAAACAGAGCTATTATAACACGTTATTTTTAATGTGGAACATGCTGAGTTGGAAGGGACCCATCAGGATCAGAGTCCAACTCCTGGCCCTACAAAGGACACCCCAACAAAACACCATGTGCCTGAGAGTGCTGGAATTCTTACCTTTAGTCCTTGAGCATGAGGGGAATAGAAGGGAAAAAAATGCAGTATACAGTGGTGTGGCAGTTTTGTTTGGGGCTTTTTATTTCTTAATTTCATTAAATGTAATTTGATTTTATTACTTCCTTTTCTTACATTGCTGTAATACACAATTCATGAGAAAATGTTGGGTTTGTAGCAAAATAAGTTTTTGTTTTATGGAATGCTCTAGTCAATACCAGTAGTATTGTGTGTCTAACCTTGTTTCCTTAGCAAGATGCAGATGATAGTCTGGGCAGAAAACTGAGTCAGTTTAGGAAATATGAAGAATGTGTAGGGAGTGCAAAAATAATTGTGGGTAAGAAATGTTTCTGCTTTATTATGGTTATTGTTAGTAATTCTGTTGCTGTTTTGTTGTCTTCTAGGACAGAATAAAGAACTGTATTCCTTGGGCTCTTTCGGGTATTTTACTGATAATAACAAAAACTAATGTGTTCTGAATTGATTTTTTTTTGACAGGGCAGGATATGAACATATCAGAAATAGGAAGTAGACGTGAAAGTTGTTTAGAGCTGAGCACAAGCAGTTGTGTAAGAAAGCCAAATCATGTATTTTTATTGTGCAGAAGCACATCATCTGAACACTTCCAAGTATTCTGCAAGGTAACATTTAATAATAGAACGTTCCTGGAACACGTAATATTATGATGTTTTTGGTGTTGAACATGGTCATTAGGGTATTTCTTGCAACAGTTCTCTCTTGTTATACTTTGCTTTGAATAATAAATTACTACACCAGGTGGTTGAAATGAGACGGTCCTGCCAAGTCTGCATGAGCCATTTAATAACAGAAGCCAAGTGGAAAATGTTTTTAGTCTTTAACTGCCTTTGCTGGAATCTTGACTTCTGTCTCTTTCTGTCATGCTCATCAATAGATTTTATACAAGAATTAACAGATTTTGCACATCAGTTAGTCTGATTGTTGCTTCTGGGCATAAAATGTTTGTGTAGTTGCCTCGATGCTCTTGTGTCACTCCTGAATGATCCAGACTACCAACTTCCATCCCTCAGGCTTTCTCCTGTTGTTTATACATAAGATTGTGTTTGATACCAGAAACTCTTAAAGTGAAACAGGATTTTGCCACTAATATTGCAGTCTGAAGAAGTAGGCTAAAAATGGAATTATAAATTGATAAATATTTATTCTTTGTTTTCTGACAACTTGGTTTTAGAGCGTCTAAAGATAAAATAAGGCTCAACTTTTGATTCAAGGTTGGCTGGATAGAAAATTTCAGAGTCTTGAAGATGGAATTCTCTGCTGTCTTTTGAGTGTCAGAACAGACATTTAATAAAATTGAATTATGTTAAAAGCTGAGTGAGCAGAAAAGCAAGCAAGAAAAAGGGATGGGAAACGGGAATGGAAGATATAACTCACTGTTTTATTTGTTGCCTATTATCACATGCAACTTCAGAAGTAAACTAGGCTTATATAATCAAGGAGTTGGCTTAGTACCAACTCACAGAACAGTAGGAGCATGATAGGTGTGGCACAATAAAGGACAAATAACTATTAACTCTGTGGAAAGACCCATCAGGATGTCCTGTTAAACAAGGTCTTAATAAAGACTGTGCAGTAGATAAAATTCAAACTTAATAAATTAGCATGTATGGCTAGATATTGGTATCTGTCACCTCTGGCTTGTTTCCCAGCCTATCTCAAGTGTTTCTGCATAAATCCAGGCTGAATATGAAGGGTGCTTGATAGGTGCTAGAGACAGAGATACTGCCTCTTTTCCTCTTTGCAGACAGATGTGCTGAATGTCAGCTGTGTGCTCGGTGCAGGGAATGTGGCCTGTGCCTTAGGGAGTTTAAACCCTGAATGTGGGAAGTTGGATCACCCTGTGAAGTAAAGTGAATTTTATCCAGGATGTGGTTATATTTAGAATGGGAAGCCTCTCTCAGTCCAGTGTGTCTCTTCTCTTCAGTGTCAACTGAATAACTGTACAGAAGACTAAAAATTAAGTGTGAACATGATAACTGCTATATCTTGCATTACTCACAGCCTACAGGTTTGCTTTTGGTATTTCTGTGAGTTTTCTTTTCCTTTCATCATCTGTGTTAAATTTGTTGTTTCTTTTGATTTTATTTTGTTGCTGTTCATTACAATGGCTGTAGAATCATGGAATCATTTAGGTTGGAAAAAACCTCTAAGATTGAGTCCAACCATTAACCCAGCACTGCCAGATCCACTCAACCATGTCTGTATGTCCCACAGCTGCATTTTTTTTTTTTAATCCCTCCAGGGATGGTGACTCCACCACTTCCCTGCATAGCCTGTTCCAGTGCTCTCCTTTCAGGTGATGTTGAGAGCAGTAAAGTCTCTGCTGAGTCTCCTTTTCTCCAGGCTAGACACCCCTGGCTCCCTCAGCTGCTCCTCATAATACTTGTGCTCCAGACCTGTCACCAGCTCTGTTGCCCTTCTCTGGGCATGCTCCAGCACCTCAGTGTCCTTCTTGAAGTGAGAGACTCAAAACTGGACACAGGATTTGAGGTGCAGCTTCAGCAGTGCCCAGTACAGGGGCACAATCATTATCCTGGTCCTGCTGGCCCACACCATTTCTGATACAAGCCCGGATGCCTTTGGCCTTCTTGGCCACCCGGTGACACCCTGGTCCATCTTCTGCTGCTGTCAGCCAGCACCTCCAGGGCCTTTCCCACTGGGCAGCTTCCCAGCCACTCTGCCCCCCGCCTGTAGCACCGCAGGGGGTTGTTAGACCCAAGTCCAGGACTGAGCACTTGACCTTGTTCAATCTCACACCACTGGCCTCAGTCCATCGATCCAGCTTGCCCAGATCCCTCTGTAGAGCCTTCCCACCCTCCAGCAGATTAACACTCCCACCCAACTTGGTGTCACCTGCAAACTGACTGAGGGTGCCCTCGTTCCCCTCATCCAGATCATCAATAAAGATATCAAACAGGACTGTTCCCAGCGCTGAGCCCTGGGGAACACACTTGTGACCAGGTGGATGTAACTCCACTCACCACCACCCTCTGGTGTCAAAGGCCTTACTGAAGTCTGAGTAGACACATCCAAAACCTGTCGCTTGTACACTAAGTGGGTCACACTGTCATTGGATGTGATCAGCTCTGTGACCTTCCCTGGCACCAAGGTCAGAGTGACAGGCCTGTGCTTTCCAGGATACTTCTCCCTTTCTTGTAGATGGGGGTTACATTTGCTGGCCTCCAGTCAGCTGGGACCTTCCCACTTGGCCAGGACTGCTTGTAAATGATGGAAAGTGGCTCAGTGAGCACTTTGTCCAGCTCCCTCAGTACCTTTGGGTGAATCCCACCCAGCCACAGAGACTTGCGTGTGTTTGAGTGTGTAGCAGGTTGCTGACCATTTCTTCTTGGATTACATAATTCTTGGTTCTCCTCGGAGCAGAACAGCTCCTCGGGTCCCACCCTGTGAGCATCACTGCTCGCTCTCCTGAGCAAATCAGAATGAAATATTCATGTTGAGCCAACATCGTGCGTAAGTGGTAAGTCATTGAGAAGTGGCATGTTTTCTGTCTGCAGATTCAGAAGGCAAACATTTCAGAAGAGAGATCAAAATGTAACTTACTAACATTGGAGTTAACGGTGTTGATTTTATCTTTTTGTTTTTTTTGACCACTGGAAGCAACTTGAGAGCTCTGCAAGACAAAAGCTGAGTGTAAACTCAGTTCAGCTCTAAGGTCATGCACATGCAGTAACTGCTTGTGATGCAGATGCAAACAAATTAAGTATTTTTTGTTAAAAAAAAAAATCCATGAGACCCTCTAAGTACAGAGTTCTGACATTCTGGTCACCATAATTTTCTAGGAAATTGATACTAAATAAGTAAAATATAATAACAATATTCCAAAACTGCTCCATCTGTTATTAATAATTCAATTCTTTGAACTTACTAAGTAAAATAAATCATACTGTTTTTTGTTACAGTGAAGCAGATCATTGGATTTTTTTGCTTCACTTGTAATGGTTTGATAGATACGTGATATACTTGAAAATTGTAATTTAAAAAAGATGCCAAGAGCCTCTGTTGACAATGGAAGACAACATAATTTGTAATTCTCTAAGAATCTGTAGAAACATATGGCTTACCTTTGTTATGGATTTGGGAATATTGGAAAAAAGCCAGACTAGAGGAATGACTGACAATATTGATAATCAATCCTCCAGCGTAGCTAAAATGTGGAGGCTTAGATGAAATTAAGGACTGCTCTGAGGGTAAATTGAGTATATTGAATAAAAACTGTAAAAAGCAGTCATTAATGGGGCTTGCTTTCAAATTTGTCTTGTTGAAAATACAGTTTAAGAAGTAGGTGTTTCCCTGACTGTTCACATTTGGGATATGCATAATAAAAATCACTGCTGTTAAAGCCAGTGTACAATCTGTTACGCTAGGAAGAGATTAAGACTTGGCAATTCAGTTAAGTAGAGGCATTGCTTCACCAAAGTCACTATATGTAGGTCATGGATTTTTAGCGTGTTAGGCTCTTTGTGTTTGAGAATTGTGATCTGCATCTCATTGAGGGAGCTGTTAGTTTCTAAAGAAATGTTTGTTAGCTTCTATTGAGGTGCTTCAGGTTTGGGGTTTTCTTTTTTTAGGTGTGAAATGTAAAACTACAAGCTGTGCTCTCCTCTATCTGTTCTTCCATCATTTAATCGATGTTTTCCTATTGCAAGGGTACTTTCTGTCACATGTATCACAAAAACCATCACTGGTTTTTGCAGTTGTTTAAGGAAAAAAGTCACTCAAAATATCTTTCAAAGGGCTTTGGACCTTAAATCCATATTGCAGAGCTTCAGCTTCACTGTTGAGATATTTCTAGCCATGATTTATTGAAATTGCAAAGGGTCTGGCATGAATGAAAGGAAGGGGAAGACTGTCAGTCGTGTGTCATGTTAAAAGCCTCTGAAACATAAGAGGTAAATTTGGTTTATGCAAGCTGTGTCAGCTGTATTTGCTCTTATTTTTGCTTTTTTTTTTAGCTTGTTTATGGTGTTACAGCAATATTCTATTCCAGATGTTACTATGAGATCAAGTCCAAGCATATACTTATGTAGTTCAGAAATGAGTTCATATTTTAATCTGCTTAAATTCTGATACTCGAGAATGTTAACTTCTTAATATGTTGTTCAGTGTCTACATTGCTGAGGGAGATTCCTAAGCTTTCCTGTGTTCTAAATGTCTGAACACTATTAACTAGAAAGTGATTTGTATTAATTTTTTTTGTGTGTTTGTGTTTGGTTTTTTAGGTCCATTTTCCAGACACAGAGAGGGCAGAATGGCTCAACAAGGTAAGAGTTTAGACATTTGCATTGCTTTCAAATGGGAAGAGACAGGAGGGGAATCTGAGGCTAAAATAAAAGGTGAGGCAGGAATCAGAGAACTGAGTAGTTTTAACTTTATGTGCTCTTTATACGCTTGAAGTTTCTGGTTGTTGATCCAGTTAGTCACAAAAAAGAGGAAATCTCTTTTCGTGGTCTTGAAGTTGAGGTGTGTAAATGATTTTAAGTAGCAGTACAGTAATGACAGCTGTAATTGTGTGGAAGTCATAGCAGCTGTAAACAGTCTTTAATTTTCTACTTGTCTGGGTTACTTTCCAGTGACTGTAGGTTCCGAACCTACAATCTAAAAGTAAATGAAATTTGCAGTTTTGATTTGTGTGTGTGATAATATATGATACAGATCTATGTAGCTTGTTTTTTTTTAAATTGCCTTTCATTCAAAGTGCATAGAAGAACAGGAGTTAACTGAAAGTTTTTTATATTTAGTCAAATTTTTTATATTTATAGACATTACTCATGTAGTTAAGGGCTGTACTTAACCTATTTTTTCGTTTTCCTCTTTACATGCAAATAACCAACTCTCCTTATCCTTCACCTTAACATTCAGCATCAGTGCTGAATGAATATGTATTTGTGGGATAAAAAAAAGAGAATTTGTAATATTGTTTTCCTCTTCTTCCAGTGCTTCAGATTTGTGTAAATCTATAAAATACACAAATTGAAAATTCCTAAAGGTTTCCTGCATGTAAAAAGGAACCAGTTTTTATATCTGTAATGAAATGTATCACAAACTCATGTTTAAAATTTATACGATATTTCTTACATATGTCTTAAAGATTTTTTTAGTTATGTGTGAGGTTGTGTTCCATGTAGATTTTTTTTTTCCCTCCTTAGACTGTAAAACAGATGTGGCCTTTTATTTGCCAATTCATCGAGAAACTCTTCCGAGAGACCATAGAACCAGCAGTAAGAGGAGCAAACAATCACCTCAGTACCTTCAGCTTCACAAAGATTGATATTGGTCATCAGGTCAGTGTCTGGTGAAGTTTTTCTCAGAGGCTCTGTTGTACATACCATTTTCATGTAGCTTGTTCAAATCTACACAGAAATATTTCTTAGTGACCCTTGGTCATAATCCTTGTTCTGGTTTCTGCTGAGCTGTAGCTTAACAGCTTTTTGTGTGAACTTGTCTTTTGTGTCCCTATTGCTTATCATAAATGGAATTTCATGTAAGAATTTAAAAATCAACACCACCACACCTCCCCCAAAGGTTAGGAAATATGAAGTTAAGTTTCAGGTGCGATAGGCGGGAATTGTTTTTTTCTTCTTTGTGACTCTATTTCACATATATTACAATTCATTATACTTTACTGCATCTTTCGTGTGTTGGTGTTTTTTATTATTTTTTTCTTTTTAATTGTAAATCTTTTTATGCAGTGCCTCTGTCCTGCCCTGGATATTACTTGTATTACAGACTGTAGCATTCCTTTTATGTCCTAGCAGGGTTTAAATTAGCTCCCACACCTCTGTATGCTTCTGGACCGAGTTATCTCGGACATGACAAACAGCTATTCTTATTTTATATTGCAGCCTGGAGTGAGATGCATCCTGTGAGCTGCACAGCCCCAGCACAGTGGGAATCTGACAGTAGTGAGAGTTTGGTTTCATTTAGATTACTAAAACAGTGTAAATAGAAATATGACAGTTTTTCCAGAAAGGAAAAACTCAAAAGTGAGGTCATGGGTCATTGTCTCCTGCCTAGAGTTTGATGAATGCTTAAGGCTTGGGAATATTTGATTGATATGTGTTGGTTTTGTATGAAGAAAGGAGAGGGGGAGAGCATAAAGTGGTTGACATAACTTTTTGTGGCAATTATGGATTCGTTTCTATCCATTCTCATAAAATTCCACTTAGGCAACTACATTTTTGTGAATTAAATTTAGCTTGTTCTAGTTTCACAGAAAAGAATGCCCTGGGAGTATTAGACATACACTTTTACAGAGAAATGAGATGTTTATTGGGGGAATAGGGAAAGCTTGATATTAAATATTTGGAAAATCTTGAGATCTAGTGGTCTAGACCCAGGATAATTGCCAGAACAGTTGTGGTTAAGTGGATCCCAGAAAGGAAATTTTTACCCTTGAAATAACAATTTGAACTAAATTGGTAGCTTTGCTTCACACCTTTTAATAATGCTTATAGTAGACTCTTAACTTCAGGCATGAATGTTTCTATATTCACCTTTATTTCAAAGTTAAGAGTTTAATATGTTATAGTTTAGTAGAAGAATCCAACTTTTACTTGCTTCATTGTTTCAGCCTCTGCGGATAAATGGTGTGAAAGTCTACACTGAAAACGTGGACAAAAGGCAGATCATTTTGGATCTGCAAATCAGGTAAACTTTATTACCATATTACAGTGGTGTCCAAGCTTTATAATATGTGGTTTGTTTGATTTAGCCTGTTATGTTGGCCTGAAAGGAGAATTGTTTCATTAGACAAATGTGGTTAGTTCTGATTATATAAGAATGGAGGAAGGAACTACATGCTGTAAGTAGCATTTATCTGAGGGAAATGGAATATCAACTCAGTGTGACTGCATCATTAAAGTCACATTGGTTAATAAAAAAATACTTTCTAAAGAGAAAGCACTCTCTTTGAATTCAAGTTCTTTGATTTTTTTTTTCCTAGTGTATCTTTGCCATTAAATTTAGTCTAAAATTCAGGATATAAGATTTTTGTGATTTTTTTTTTTCTCAGTTACTTGGATTTTTTTTATACACACAGTATTAGAAAAGATGATTGCTACAGAAATACTTTAGCTCATACCACTAACCAAGGTAAATCCCTGTATTATAAAATGTCTGAATTACTTTTCTCCATTGCTTCAGGTTTCTTTGCCATTTCATCATGACCCCTTTTATTTAGGTTTCTGAATAGTTCTACCCCACATTTGCCCTAGAAGAAGATGCTGCTGGGTCCTTCCCTGGGTTTCAGAGTAGGGTGGGGTCTACATCTGTGAGCAGAGCCCAGTCTTTATTGAATCCAATCACTTTGTTTCTGTAGGAAAGAGATAGCTGTCCCAGTCAGGGATTGGTATTGCTGGACAAGACACAGTGGGATTGACTCTTGAGAGCTTATTTCACTGGATGGATGTGGTGACCCGAATGGAGAAATTCCCTTCAGTTTTCTCTTTGCTGCCACTTTTGATAGCAGTGTGAGAACAACCTCACCTCTTCAGAATGTAAGCCCTCAGGAAAACAGTCTTGACTGACTACTGTGGACACAGAGCAAAGAAATTGTTTTTGAGACATCAAGGGGGCCAAGACTTCCAAGACCATTTCTTCCCTTTAGAGCAGAATTATTCCCACGGGAGGACAGGGTAGGCCAGTAGGTTTCTACAAAAATGTCAGGAATAATGTGCTATTACCTAGACATGTCTCATATTCAATTACAATCTACTTAGAGAAGTAGGAATCCAATCTAAGAGGCCGAAATAAGTTCCTTGAAGTGGTTTAGGTAACAGTCGTAGTGCTGAGCCCATTTAGCCCAACAGCCTGTCCCTCCTGCTGATGGCATAGGCTTCCAGGAAGAGAATGGAAACAAGAGCTATGAAGTGACTATCACAGCTTCCAGGAACTAAGGCTTAGACAAAACCACCATCAGAGGAAGTCTGGCTTCATATTTAAGCCTTCTCCTTGACACCTCATTTGCAAAGGGCCCTTTTTCAAAGGCTTTTATTAAGACAGACAGCACCCTAGTATTGATTATTTACTCTTTGCTGTTTGGGGGTTTTTAATATTTTATTTTCTGTATCCTCTGAGAGTCCATCAATGGGATTGTTTCAGTAGTAACAGGAAGAATAAATGTCTCTGTAATAAGTGTTCTTTCCATGTTTAGATACAGAATTATGTACAGATACCAACCCTAAACTACATCTTAGGGAATCAACTTTGTTGCAGCTTTGTAAGATTATAAAGAACAGTCTCACTGCTGGAGAAAAGTCCATCCTTTGGAGTCTTTATCCCTGTAGATTTTAATCTCCAGTTAAATTACTGTGTTATAATTTTAATTTATTTCTAAGTTTAAAATTAAGTTTAAAGCTTTCTATTCATTCCCTAAATAGAGTTGAGAAGGAAAACAATCTCTAAGCGTTCATTAGAATAGCTGTAGGAAGTCAAGCTCTGCGGGGAGTGTTGCAGGGGAAGGAAGGATTTTTATTTTATTCATATTTTAGGTTTTTTAAGCATATTAATTTTTTTAATAATCTTTTCTCCTGTGGTTTCACTGTTGTGGTTTCCTTTAGCCCTTTCTACTGTGAGTTTGTGGTGGGTATGTGCATTTGCTTTGGACCTTCTGTGCAGTACATTTAAGTAGTTTCAATGTGTCTCTAGAACATTTTGAGTATTTTTTGCATCATCCTTGAGGGTTTCTTGGGCTTTTTGTTCTGCTTTTAATTTTAATTGCAAAATGAGCGTGTTTTGGTTTAGTTTTTATTGCTTCTGCAAGGGTATTGAGTGCATTATGATCATTGCTTCAGAGTATTTTTCAGGACCTTTTGAAAAAGGTTCTGTGCATCACTCAGGATCCAATTAAGAAGTTCAGCCTTGTAAGCAAATCAAATAGCTAATCCTGAAGGTACTCACCGAAAAATGTGTTTAAAGGTTCAATTTCTGGATAGTGTTTGCAAAGGGAACACTTTAGCTTTCTCTTACTGTGGAGTTTATGTTAAAAAATTCACAAAATTTCAGAATGAGTTTGGAAAAGACCTGTGAGATCATCAAGTCCGAGCTGTGACCCAACACCACTGTGCCAGCCAGACCATGGCATGACTGCCACTCCAGTCTTTCCTTAAACACCTCCAGGGACAGTGCCTCCACCACCACTCTGGGCAGCCCCTTCCAATGTCTGAGCACCCTTTCCGTGACAAAATTTCTCCTGATATCCCACTTAAATCTCCCTTGGCCCAGCTTGAGACTGCATCCTCTGTTCCTGTCACTGGTTGCCTGGGAGAAGAGACTGACCCTCAGCTGGCTACACCCTCCTCTCAGGCGGTTGTGGAGAGCAATAAGGTCCCCCCTGAGCCTCCTCTTCTCCAGGATAAGCACCCCCAGCTCCCTCAGCCATTCCTCACAGGGCTTGTGCTCCAGACCCTTGCCCAGCTTCATTGCCCTTCCCTGGACATGCTCCAGCACCTCAGTGTCCTTCCTGAGTTCAGGGGCCCAGAACTGGACACAGGATTCGAGGTGCTGACTACAGGAGAGGAATAATTGTTGAAACTCATGTTACAATTTAAAAGTCTAGTTCTTGGTGAAAAGGATGGGCAAGGGAAAAATTGTATCTACTTGAGCAAATGAAGATAAAGGCTAAATAAAATGTTATTAGAAAGAAATCTTACATTTGCTGAAGTGTGTGAATGTAGTAAGTGCTTGGGGAAGGTTGAAGGTTATCCTGTTTTCTGTTGATCCCTAAACTCTGTCAAATTAAATGTGAACTGTAGTAAAGAAAGTGAAAAAAGATTGAGAGATTGAAGAAATAATTGTTAATGGCATGTAACTGAGTTTTTTCACCAACTCATGACACAAAAAAAATCAAGGCACTAAAACAAAGTTTTATGCTGCAGATTTAAACACATGGAAATATTCTTTTTTTCCTGTGGCATACTTGAATGGAGAAACTCACTACCATTGTACTGGTAGAAGACAGATGTAAAAATAGGGTCTGAAGACCTTCTAGAAGTAATTACTTAAGATAGTCCAGTGTACAGAATCAGTTATCATTGTATTATGGGAAATACTTTTGTCCTATTCATTGGGGTTTTTTGTTTTTGGCGTTTGGGTTTTTTTACCTTTTTTTAATCTTTTTTTTTCTTCTGTGGATTTTCTATGGGCAGCAATGATCAGATGCAGTATATTGTGCTTCTGATTTGATTCACTACAGCTGCTGTTATATTCCTATGAAAGTATCCTCATTAAACTGTAATCTATCTCAGTGCTCTGTACCTTACAGGGGTCATAAATATTTCTGGGATATTATGATCCAAATGTATGGAATTTGCTTACTAAATAAGCCTTCAAGTTTTATGTTATATTTCAGTGTAATTGTGTATGGCATCAACTGTTAATGGGCCCAGCCAGGGATAAACCCCTATTTAGCTTTATTATAAGATTAAAAGTTGTTGACTTATTACCCTCAAATGCAGTTTGTTGCTATTTTTACTGCAATTTGTCATCATGTTGTTATGGATTTTCAAAAGAGCATATTGCTTCCCAGTCTTCATAACACAAATAGTTGTGATGCTACAGTGTCGAGATTGAGGTTTCAGTTGCAGGTTTTCGTTGACCTTGCTTCTCTGTGTCGTGTTGTTATGCAATTACATATATTTATGTGGAAGTGTATTTATATATATCTCTACTGTCTCTATATATAGGTAGATATGTTAAAAATAGGAATTACATCCTTTTAAATGGTGTATTAAAAATTATGAATCTATTTTTAAACTGTAAAGTCACACTACATTCTTTCCAAGAAAAGCAACTGTCACCTTCCTTTGACATAGACCCCATCATGTTGTTGTCTTCCACTTCCCCAAACTGGTCATCGAAACAAAAAGGATTCTGCGAGGTGTTATCTTTTGAATTGTCAAAAATGAATTCCAGTGTTAGATTTCTAGCAGAAAGTCTTGGTTCTATTACTTATTCTGGTTTAAGAGATTGATAAGATTTGTATGTGTTGAAATTCCACAAGACAGCACCTCCACACACAGGGCAGAGGAGGCTACAGATGTTTTGGGTAATGGATATCCGAAATGTGGCAACTCTCACCATTCTGATAGTTCCTCACGGCCATCAGTTGTCAGGGAAGGAGCCGGAGTCCTGCTTTTACTGTGAGAGTAGTTTGTGTTATCTTGATCCTAAAATGGCCCATGAGGAGAGCAACTCCATTTTGTTCACAGTTCCCCAGACATTTTTGTAGTAAGGTTCCATCATAGTCCTGAACACAACTGAGCAGTGTTTCACTTTACAGGCTGCGCCTGAGGACCTTCATGTCCAGAAATCTGGGCTCTGCTGCCCAATCTGGAACAGGATGCCCTGCAGAAGAAAGGACTTCCCCCTCCTTTCAGCGGTGTCTGGCTTTGTTTAAGCTGCCTTGTATCCATCTCACTTGGTTCCTTCTTCCGTTTTTGTAACTGGGCAGTCTGTTCAGAGAGCTCTGCACATTTTATTTGTCCTGTTATAACCTATAACTTCTTAGTTAGTCCTGTCACCCAGCTGGTCTCTCCCTGACTGTGGCATAGCATTCAGTCTGTTGGGTTTTGCGTTTAGCTCTCATCCTGTGGAGGCATTGACCAGCTCCCTTGCTAAATCAGTCTCAAGCTTTCTTCCTGCATTCCTTGTTGAGTCTCAGGATTTGTTTTCAGAACCAATGTGTCTCACAGCACAAGCAGTTCTTGGAAAAAAACTTGCTCAGCTCTGCTGGTAAACGCTCGACTTCCATGGAGCTTCAGGAAAAGCAGCTCAAAATCCAAGCCTGAGTTGTGTGTAAATAATCTTTTAGCCTTGTAATGTGATCAAAATAGATGAGACTTCTTTTATCATCTTCTTCATATCTGAGATAGAGGGCAGCATCTGCAGAATTTCAATCATTTGACCTTGCATGCCCAAAAATGGGATGCAAGAACTGTTCAAGGAAAAACAGACATCATTTGTAATATTATTCTCTAATTTGCTTCCTGCATTCTCCCACTTCAGAAGGGGCTCAACCGTCTTGTGCTTAAAACTTGCTTAAAGGGTCATTCAGCTCAGCATACTCAGCTTACTGAAATTCTAAATACAACTGGTTTTGCAAGTCTATGAATATTTCAGACAACTTTCATTTTTAGCAGAACCATCTCTGTCTAGTCCTTCTCTGTATTAGATGAGAGTGTATTTGGGTACATGTGCTATTAGTGAGACCTATGGAGAGTTGTCTGAAATGGAGTATGAATTCTGTGTCTGTTATTTCCCAAAAGTAAGGCCACTTGTGTGCTTTCTCTTATGCACCCTCTGGAGATGGTCATGTACCTAGGTAATAATTTCAGTGATTTCAATGACAGTGGTGACCTTTCGAAGGGGGTGTTTTTACAAACTTGACTTCATGCTCTGATGTTTCAACGTGTATTTTTTGTGCCTACACTAAGATACAAAATATGTTGTCATGACAGTGCAAAACAGAACTAACGGTGTACTTTAGTCCATGAAAGCGAAATGTATACTTTCTTTTTTGCTTTAGTTTTGTTGGAAACTGTGAAATTGATTTGGAGATCAAGAGATACTTCTGCAGAGCTGGTGTGAAAAGTATACAGGTAAATTTAATTTTTTTATTTTGATTTTGATATCACCGAATCATTTTCTGATGAAATCAGTTATAAGAAAGAACGAGTAATTGGGTAGTTTTGCTGCTTACAATTTTCTTATCAATTGAACAGTATTGATATTGCATAATAATTGCAGTACTGTGACTTAGCTGAAAGGATAAATCCCCCTAACATGTAGAATTATTTTATATATATAGCCCTTTTTACAGGAGGAGCTGGAGATAATTTCACATCAAGCCAAGGCTTATAGGATGTGTCAGTTCATCAAAGGACCATGGAGCTTAAAATTATTTTAATATTTCAGTATTAGATGTAATCATTAGTTTAGGTGCTATTACTATTAGTAGCCTTGCCTTCTGACGTCGTTTCTGAAGTTTCCTTAACTTTCTGATAACAGATCTCTCTTTAGTGAGGAAAATTAGTTTGTTCTTTTTGCATGTGTGTCTTGGCCTACCTCTAAGCATTTTCCTGCTTTTGTTCTAGTACCTGTGGATGCCATTTCTTGTTTCTTGTGGCACATTTGTTTACACTGAGCTTTATAAATAGTCTACTTCAGAGCTTTAGCAAAATTACCACTCACACAACACAGCATCATGTAGATGAATGTCATACATTTGTAAGCCCAACTGTTAAGTGCTTGTGTGAAGTTTTTTGGGTTTGAATTACATGTAAAGCTATACATATATATAATTCTTCCATAGGCAAGAATTTAATTAATTAGAAGCATGAGCATTCCCAGCAAATAAGTTTTATTTAAAACTTGAACTAGAGTCAATTCCATTGTCTTTTTTTCCTCTCCTTCCACAGATCCATGGCACCATGAGGGTTATCCTGGAACCACTAATTGGAGACATGCCCCTAATTGGAGCACTATCCCTTTTTTTCCTTAGGAAACCTGTAAGCACTTTTATCTCTCTTTCTACTCTTTTTAGAATGCTGATTACAGCAGTCAGAAAATAGTGGAGTGAGAATTAAGCATCAAAGGGAAAAATCACTACCATTTAGTTAAATTTTTGCAGATAAATAGTGGGCAGGTTTTACCGATACTAGGAAAAAGCAAGATGGATAATAATTATTTTGGAATTTGGAAGTGGGTTTTGTCAAAGCTGTCAAACTTTTGTTACAAGTCTTTTGCGTAAGGGAAGGTCAATATCAATAGAAACCATCTAGATTTGTTGTAAAAAAGCTTTTTTGGCTGTTCTCATGACAGTCTGCAGGTAACCTGGTCTGAGTTAAGCTTTCACAAAACCTGTGTGTGATTGTTTTGAAAACCATGCCGGTGTTACAGCAAATTAAATATAGAATAGGTTTTTTGAAATTACCCACCTGCTGTGAAGTTTTGGTTAAAATTAAACATTGAAAGGTATGAGGTAAAGATTTAACAGTTTCAAACTGCTAGGTCATAAAATTAGATATATGGGTTTAAACACTTTGAAGCATCTCAAATTGATGAACAGGTTCCTCAGCAGTCTGCAACTCTGAAAAGTTCATTTACTTTTCAAGGTTTTGGGGGTGGGAGTGAATTCTTTATTTCAGCAGCTTTGGCAGGTATATTTTTGGTTTGTTTTTTTTTTTTTCAAATCACATTCTTGTAACAGTTCTTTTGAACAAATGTCCTATGATAAATTTTTTGCCAACTTGTTGAAAAGATAAGTTTGTCTGGGTGTTTATGTAGGGCTTAGGAAAAGAATAGGTAGAGGGAATGTAGACTTAAGTCTTAGTAAAGTGTGCAAGAATTTGGAAATATCTTGCAGCTAATTTAGTGAGATTTTTTGTAAAAGTGAATCAGTTCATGCAAAGCTGATAAAACATTCTTGCTCTTATTTGGAAATAGTTGTGGAGGTACATTTGCGATGAGCCAAATTTGGATTTCCACACGTTTCTTTGAAGTGAGCCTAAACATTAGGAGATGTCTGCTTAAGTTTCATGTCATTTTTACCCTCTGGCTGAGCAGTATGAGTGTAGGGCATCTGTTCATGGTCATGTTTATACTAACAAACTAAGCGTGGCCCTGACAAGGACTGAATGCTGCCTTATGCTGGTTTGGACTGTGTAATTGTTAGTGTACTCTCTGATATTATTTTGCTATTTAGTGCTCTCCCAAACAATTTCCAGACTCAGTACAGCTCCCAGCTCATCGCAGGGACCATCCAATAAACAGCATAAATGCAAATATTCTGTTTTGGAGGAGAGGGGAGGAGAGTTCAGCTGTGTGGACAGAGGCTAGAGGTCAAGGTCTTGAGTAAACCTAAGGGTAAATGGTTCAAAAGATAGTCCAAGTTATTCCATAATTTTTACAGCTATACATGGCTGCTCAGCTTTTTCCAAGCAGACGTCTCTCCCACTGCAGTGTGTTTTCTTGGTGTTTATTTGTCTAACTTTTGAAGAAAAATGCAAAATAGCGCTTATTATAGCAGTGCCCAAATTCTGTCCTCTTACTAGAGAGCAAGTGGCTGCAGCCCAGGAAAGCTTTTCTTAAATATTTTTGTTAGAAGAGAAGAGGAATGAGTTGGCAGCTAGTATTAGATTTTGTTCTCATATTTTCCAGTCTAAAGTAACTGGCAACAATTCCTCTTGGTCTGTATCATCTGTTTGCTGGCCTTAATGACTATATAAGGCAACATGGCCTAAATTAATAGTTCTGAGCATACTTGTTTAATGAGTTTACCAGTCTCATTTTTCTGAGTAATGCATGGGCTTTGTGATGCTTCAAGAGTTCTTACATTGTATGAAACTTACATACTGTATTTTGTTGTTATTGTGAAAAGGGTACTAAAGGTTTCACCAGCTTCATATGTCCAAATATGTAGGAGATTTCAAGGGAAGAAAATATGTGCATTCTAATATTTGAAGTAGTCCTTTAAATCTGAGTGTCAGTGCTGGAGAGAAGGTAGCACTGTGTAAACAGTCAGGATTTGTAAGGTTGTTCACATACTTCTCATTATGTTAACATTCTGTATATTTACCAGGTATTTACCTTCTCAAAGTTTTAGTTATCTTTTCCTTTTAGGACAAATAAGTACATAGTTATTTTGATTTTTGGTTCAGTTATAGAAGTGCTTATGGCTTATGGTTATACTGAAAATTGGTAATTTTCAAAAGCTTGTTCAGTGGCATACTCAATATTGAAGATGTATCCTAACACAAATGTTTTCTCTTAAAAAAAACCCCAAACCAACACCCTTCCAAAGAAAGAAACACATGAAAATACTAATGCTATTGTTCTAAAAAGAACAATGGCTGGAAAACAGGATGTCTTCCAGGAAAAGTGGGCAGCTCTTCTAAAACTCTCATTTTTAGATTCACAGTTTTGCCTTCCCACTTGTTGACTTAAGCACTACTCTCCCTCTACTCACTTTACAGATTAGTTCTGTCCTGTAGTTTTGATTTATTTTAATATTGGTTTAGTTTCCTTTAATATTGGCTGGATATTACTTCCAAAATGATAAGTATTGATGAAAATTAGATTCAAAAGGAGTGCTTGCAGCAAGAATGAATCCTAGTGAAATGGCTGGAGAAACCATAAAGTCGTTATGTAGAATGCAGAAGAATGTTGTTTTGGTTTGCTTTTATTGATCAAGAATGCCTTCACTTCAAAACTCTATACCCTCTTTTAAAGGCGTTTGTGAAACACCTGTTTCTGTGCAGAGACATGCTGTTTTCTATAGAACTGCTGAAATACTTTATTGTGTAGTCAAACCTTATTTGAGAGGCTGGGTTTATTATATATTTACTGGGGAGATGTACTGGATAATGTTACTTACTACATTATTACAATACTGTTAGCACTGAGCATTGTAGTGGTAATGGGTTATGCTCTACTAACAGACAAATTGTACTGTGTCTCTCCACAACCGTTCACAAGTAACAGAAAAGGGCGTATTAATGCCTTCCTTATAATAAATTTCTGAGAAAAATCACAATTTATCCCATGGAATTGTGTCATTGTCCCCTGTAGTAGAGCTTAAATTTTTCTTGCAGAAGTCTTATGCTTCCATAACTTGATTAGCAGGAAGTTGTTAATCAGCACTTTGAAATACTCTGTGGCCTCTCTTCTAAGAAATTAGTAGTGCTTATGGCAGCCAAATCAAGCCACAAGGTTGGCACTGTTAGAAGCTGCCTTTTGTGTGGCTGTGAACTTTATTTATGGCCCAGTGTAGTCTACATTCCAGTACATATTTTTCCCTTTGTAAAGGTTTCTAGGGTGTTAGGAACACCCAATATTGTATAAGTCTCATCAGTTTTTAGTCTTTTCTTACAGGCTGCAGGGGTTTATTTTTTTAAACTCTTCTCAGTTTGTGTTGCATTAGCTCTCAGCACAGAGCCTTGATAAGACATGAATTTCTTGGTTTTCAGAGAGGAAACATAATGTGTTTTCCCTCCTCTGAGCAGAGGAAGAATTGAAAGAGCTTTGAGTAACAAGACACACATACTGCTTCATTGGAAAGTGTAACTGGTGTCTGAAATACCGCTCCAGGCCAGTGAGCTGGCTGGGGAGAGTCCCTGCAAGGCGTATCATCTCTCTGCAATGTGTTGTGGAAAGACACTACCTCGTTTCTGGCTTCTGGCAGAATTTCACTTGGTGACAAATCCTGAACACAGTCTTTCCAGTGCCCTGTTTTTTCTGCTGCAGAGAACCAGCTGGCATTCCCTGAATTTAGCTAAGCTAAGAGAATTACGCATTGCTCAAAGTGGTCACAGAGGAGGAAATCATATTGTTAAGCTAATTTTTAAGTATGGAATTTTTTTATACTTACTGCTTCATAAAAGACTCATCAGTCTTTTGTTTACTCCCTTTTTCTCTGTAGGGCTGTTCAGTTAGTTATGAGGGTGACATTGGTTTAACTTGCTGTCAGAACCACAGGTTAAGGGATCATCTCCAGCCAGTCATGGCATGGCAATGCCCAAGATGTAGAATGAAAGTCCTGGTTATTTGGTTGGACTGTGACTAGAAGGGCTCCCTCCTGCTTAACAAGCAATTCTGTAGATTTGCCTCCCTTTCTTGTCAGTCTGCTGTGAGTTTGTCTGCTGCCAGTGCTATTCCTATACTACTGCAGGTATAAGACTTTTTTTTGTCTGAGCTGGTGTCACCTTTTGGAAAATTCCCATTTTCTTACATTACAAAAGGTGTATTTTACGCTGGTTTGATTATGTTTGAAAGCCAAGTGCAGAATTGAAACCACCTTATTGAAAGGAATGTCGGGGTGATGGCAGGGAGAGATAGAGCACTGAAACTTCAAAAAAACCTCAGAAGACAAAGGAGGAAAAAAAGAAGAAAAAAGCTTTTGTCAGTGGTACCTGTAGATTTAAGATTACGGTGTGTGTTGGTGCTGGGTGCTTCTGGTAGAACTAGAAAGGAAGCTCTGTGGTGGGCAAATGTAGCAAATCTTGTCTGCAAGGAGAACTTACCTTCCAAGGCCAAATAGTGAAAGCTTGACTTACGCCAGGACTGTGAAGGTTCATATTCCTTCTAAAACATTTAATGGCTTAAGATTTATTTGCAAAGCTTTTCTAATAATCCTGTAAAGTGCTTAGCCGTAGTAATGTTTTTTAATTTCAGAGCTTCAACTTTGACTGGGAAAGGATTTGTCTTTAACATTTCTGAAATTGGCTTTTGTATTTATTCCTGTGTAATTAAGGGGATGAAGAGAATTGCTGATATGATATGCCCTAATTGCATTTCTTGTCTAAGAGTGCTCTTAGTAGCACTGTTTTTTCAGGGTTTTTTTGTGTAATTTTTTTTTTTTTACTCTTCATGCTCCAGGGACTGATCTCAGAATGAGTTGGTAGTCATGTTTTTGAGAAGATGTGTGTAATAATCAAAGTATGAACAGTGAGGTTGTTCCGTAGGCACTGTGTGTGTTTCCTATGCTGTTTCAACCTTTTGAAATGCTTTTTAGTCCCATCAGTGGAAAATCTTTGAGTTCTCAGTGGCATCTCTTAGGTAGTTCTTGGTTTTGTTTTGGATTGTGGCAATTAATACAGAAATGGCTATGACATGTGTTTGAGTCGAGTGTAGGAGATGTTTCTCAATGCTGAATTTCAACAAGCATTATGTTGCTCAATGCATTTAGTGGGTTAGGTCTGTTTAGGAGACAGCACAGGACTTTGCTGTGTGAATTGCCATATGCAATACACTAAACAGAATGTGAAAAGAAAAAGAAATGGAAATAGTTTCTCATTTGCTATTTAGTCTGAAAACATCATTATGTAAAACTGTTAAATATGTGATGCAGATACAAACACCTTAGGGTAGGGACCACTTTTTGGAGGTATTTATGGTGTACATTTGCTTTATATTTTGCCTATGAGTAATGAAAAAATAATCATATAATAAACTGAGGGGTTTGTCTAAAAACAGTATAAAATAGTTACTTCCAGATCCTTGGTAGACTACATGAATTTTTAACATGTCACATAATGTACAGTTAAAACTTGTGATTAGAACAAGAGAATTAGTCTGAAGACTCAAGTTTTGGTTAGTCATTTCACCTGCTATCAAGCTACTTGTTTGCTATGTTACTTAAACATCTGTGGGTTTGCAGGATTGAGGAAGCAGTACAAAACTGAAGTTATTCCCACCAAGTTGGACTCTTTGTCCTGGTGCAGTTATCTCTTTTTTTTTCATATTTAGGATGAGGAAGAGATTGGAGAACATTTACTAATAATTTGCACTACTGATTTTCACAGAAGAATGTACTGAAATTATCTTAGTTTTAATAAATTGTTTCTAATGGGTTCTTTTTTTCATTCGGGAATTAAAAACCTCAGAGTTTTAAATTGATAATCATGTAGAAAAGAATTTATAATGTGTTAAAAAGAAAAAAAAAAGAAAAAAATGGCTGCTCAGCATACTGTATGAGTTTTAGCTAAGATCTTTTCCTCTTCTGGAAGATATTACTGCCATTTAGCCTTGCTAGCATTCCATAAGTAGATGTGCCTTAACCTTTTCTCACAAAAATAATCCTGCTAAAGTATTTTAATAGAAAGTGGGCAAAAGTAGTTGTAAGCGAGATACTTGAAAAGAGTCATTGAATACAAAGTTTGTGGCAAGGGTGTGTTGCTGGCCCATGTAGGTTCTTGCAGTACGTCCCGTGATAGTCTTGCCTTTTGTTTTGGAATATCTGGTTATTACATCTTACTGCCTTTTTTGTTGAAAGGATAATGATTTTTTTTTTTCTGCTAAACTGTATGTTCTAGGTAGGCCAGGTAATAATATCAAAGGTAACATTGTTGAAATATTTTGCCACTATTACAGAAGTATATGAAGTAATAGTGCTCCTTATGTGAGTGTATGTGTTAGCTTTAGTGGAAGTATTCACAAAGGCAGTCACTCATTAAGCCATCAACAGACCCTTTGTAAAAGAAAGGTATGTGCTGTTTAAAAAAAAAAAAGGTGAGTGTAGTGTGGTGATTTCCTGTCTGTTTGTGGGAATAGGCAACATATATTCTTATAGACATTTGTTGTTTTGCTTCAGCATTTTGCTGAACCACCACAATTCGTCTCTTAACTGATGAATCTCAAAATCCTTTTTTCATGCAGTTATGGCTAGATTGGGTTACTTGGATTTGGCAACTGGGTGGGTTTGGATTTATTTGTTTACTTATATATTCAGTTAACTTCAATGCAGTTAATAGAAAGCATTCAGTGACAAGGGAAGTAAGGAAACTCAGGTCTTTTGTTATCTAGAATTAGAATATTATAGGATTGAAAAGGGCATTTTACATTAGTTGTTGAAACAGAATAGGTACCTTTATACAGTATAATATTCAGTAAAGATATTCAGTGAGGAAAGTATATATAATCTAGCAACGAGTTATTCCTATTAATTATTTCTGAGATTTTTTTCTCACTTTGGTACTTGATTCTGTTGATAGCTTTCTTCTTTAGTGCATCAGTGCTAGACTGAGTTTGCCTCTGTCATTGAAAACAGCCTCCCCTATGTTTGCAAGCTGTTGTTAATTCCAATCCTTCATTCTTTCTCTTGGTCATGTCTTCTAGATATCTTATTTTCGTGGTCTCACATGGGCTTCTTCATCAGTTTATTACACTTTTGCAAATTCATATTAATGACTGTTCATCTGTAATAGGTCTATGGTGAATCAAATAATATTTCTCCAGAAAATAGGACCGCATTTTGTTATTCTGTATTGGATATATGGAGTAGATCATATGTGCAGGTGTATGATGTGTGTGTGTGTAAGGGTGAATAAGAGGATGGTGAGTTTTTATAGCTGTTTTAAAATATGTGTCTAAAAAGTCCTTAGAATGGAAAAGAGTTTGTTTGTTTGTATAAGAAAATCCTGGAAACTAGTCACTAACTTTCCACAGGTCAGAGTGTGTAGTGGGGGTTTATTTCTTCAGTGTTATGAATTCTAAGTTGCCTTTCTTTTTTTTCTTTTTTTTTTCCTCCCTTTTTTCCTATGAAATTCACAGCTTTTGGAAATTAACTGGACTGGACTGACCAATCTTCTGGATGTTCCAGGACTGAAGTGAGTATACCTAAAACAGTTTTTTATATATCTGCACCCTACTCAACACAGAAAATCTGAAGGCCATCAATTAAATCATTTTTAGGTTAGGTGAGTCTGAGCAGTTATCTCATAATGTAGAATTGTATGCAATTGCTCAATTTGCAGAAGGTAGTGATTTCACTACAGGTCAAGGTATGTGAAAAGTTTATCTAGTAGGTCTTGGTAACAATATTTTGAAAATGTAATTTTTCATCTGCTTTCTTTAGTGTTCTCAGCCTTTCCAGATCTCCAGAATCTTGTGAATTTCCCATCTGCCAGCTCCTAGGACAGCAGAAAGACAAAGAACCCTTTTTTTCATGCCAGTGGGTTCACAACATCTTGGCTTCTGTCTTTGTATGCCAGTCCATCTCTATTTGCTTATGTAAAGGTAGTTAGAAATACCTAAAGACTGTACTCAAATAAACTTTCTAAAAATCTTTCTAAGTACCTGATTTTAAAGCTTTCAATTTATTATGTGAAGACCAAATGGAGTAGCAGAAATATTGGCCATATATAGCTATAAGAAATGCTTAGCATATGCAGAGCTTTTTGTAATACCACAATAAAGCCCCAAAGAACAAAGCATCAATAGAGGTGAAAATGAAACTGCTTTGAATCCTTGCAATCCTGATAAGGTTAAATCCATGAATATATTCATAATTATCAAGTTGTAATAGATACCCAGGGGCTTTTTAATATGGAGACAATGGCTAAGGAGATAATGGAGGATCTGATACCCGTCTGTATTTTGTGACTGCCCCTTTTATTAGATCCCATATTTTCAAGAGTTGACTGCCTCCAGAATTATTGTTTATTGTTTAAAAACAGGGTTTGAATTAGGTATTAAATTAATACTTTAGTGCTCGATTTTGTGAGCGAAGCGGGTTTTGCTTTACTTAGACACGTGAGGCCATTGCATGGAATCCCAGCTGAACTGTTTGAAATTAGAACTTGCGTTAAGTAGGTTAATGGCTGCAAGAATTGCTCGTGTTTCAAACCTGCTAAGGGCTGCCTTTGAGGGAAGAGATTTTCTTCATGAGTGAGAGAAAATGGCTTCCAAAATACAGCTCCTCAGTAATAATTCACTCTTTTGACATAACAGGACTAAATTTACATTTAGTACTTAAGCTCACTAGGCTCCTGAGATTGATATCCTGCTGCATATTTGCCTGGCTGCAAACACAAAGCCTCAGATGTAAACAAAGTCTCACAAAATACCTCAAGTTTATGGTTTCCAGAGCAACCAGACTTGGCCACACATGCACCAAGTGGTGCCATGTAGATGTGGTATGGTTTCTATAGAAACTGTGACTGTGGTGACTCATGTTCCCTCTACCTTGCCAGGGTTTCTTTAGTGCACTGTTTGTTTTACTTATCTCTATAGGTGAGTTGTGTATTTTGGTATGACAACTGGACATGTTGTTATAAACAATGATGAACAAGAGATTGCTGTGCCACAGGTACCTCTTTAGTGCTGTGGCTCTTGGCTGCACACTGAGCTGCTTGTTCACACTCTGTTTGCAAGTGTCTTCTACTAATTGAATTTCTGCGTCTGCTGATGGAAGCTTCCCTGTGAGCTGTTCACAACTTCCACTGCTCTTGCTATGTGACTTCCACGTGGAGAAGGATACAGAAGTAATTCATATTCCATCATTAGTATAGCTTAGAAGTGAATTAAAATTTCTATGTGAGGAGGAGCCAGGCTGTGGGAATACTCAAGTATTCGGGAGATGTGGATGATGGGAAGACGTTATTGTAGCTTGAGGTGCAGTGAGAGATGTGCTGTGTCTGCAGTATGAATAAAGACAGCACAGGAAAAATACATAGCTGCCTATTCTATGATAAATATTAGGGAGAGCTAAACAGAGAGCAATACAAGAGTAGGTAACTGCCAGTTATTTTTCTGCAGTGAAACTGAGCTTTTAAAAACACAATCTAATAAACGATATGAAACATTTTACACTTCTCTCATTTTTATGAACTGAAAAAATAGTTGTGCTTAGAACCAATAACAATTAGAGTTTTATAATCTTATGAAGCTGTTTATCAGCGATGCATCAACCTAAGTGTTGAAATTGGTACGTCTTTGTCTATTGCTTGATTAGTATTTTGTCTGTTATCCATAGATCAGACCTCTTAAGTAACAAAATAATGAAAAATATTGTCATTTTCCCCTTGTATTCATGAAGAATGTTCTGTATCTGGGAGCATTCTGACTGGCTAATACTATATAAGTTTTAAACAGCTTGAAACCATCATGATGTTTTAGAATTCATTTAATCCATTAGTTAGGATTGTCAGTGTTCTTTTTCAGCTCCATATTTATGAAGACGGGATATCTGCTACCTTCTAGGAGTCCAGTTTCTACGTGTAAAACTCGGTGAAATTTCATTAACGCTGGCTCTTTTTCTCAAGTGTTTTAGTGAAATTCAAGCATTTATGTTGGGATAAAATTATGGCATCACAGAGTTGGGGTATGGGCCAGGGAGAAAGGATTGTGAATCCTCCCAGTGACTGGGCTGTGTTGTGTTTCTGGCTGTTTCTTTCCCTTCTTTAAGGAGACCTGCAGTAGCTTTATTTGAACATTAGTCAATATCTGAACCTTTTGCTAGTCTAGAGTTGGTTTATTTATGCCTGTAGCTAATTTCATAATGTCTGTGATCTTAACTAAATACTAGAGAAGAGCATGACAACCTTTCTTTCAAGTTGCCTCTCTTGCAATGTTCCTCTGCTTTCTCTGACTTAGGTCAGTTAATTTTCTCCATTAATCATCTGCTCTTAAACATTGAGCATAAAGGCAGAGTTTTCTCTTCTTGCCAGGTAAGGACACTAACAAAAGCAGGAACAAAACAGGCTTATCTGATCTTTCTATTGAAGTTTTGCCTTTAGACTTGTATTTTTAGAAGCGTGATTATTGCTTGTGAAGTTACCATCACCTCAGCCTTTTTTTGCCTTTTAATGTTAAGACTGGTTGAGATGTTTATCTTCAATTTATCTTTAATGTTTATGTCAACTGTAACAAAATAATGAGTTCTGTGTTCTTGGCTTGTTTCAGAAAAGGTTTAGCATACGTAAATTGAAAACAAAATTTTAGCAAAATGAAACTGAAAGTTTGAAAGCAACATGTTAAAATGTTGGCTAAAGGAAGCTATGTTTCAGATAACATGATTATCTTCTGGTAGTTGTCTTAAGAATTACTGCAACTGTGAATTTCTGGGGTTCATGTAGAATGAAGATCTTTGTACATGTGATTGGATAAGCTCTGTATGAAGGGGAATGAAGACTCCTTTTTAGGGCAGATGTGAATTAACTCACAGGAGTGGGTTGGAGACTTTTTCTCTGAGCAGTATCTTAACATTATCCACTGTTGCTTCTTTCTAACCACAGGTCTGCACAGACCTGTCCACTGATCTTGACGCAGCCTTGAGCAACTTGTGTTCCTGTTGTACAGGATACCATGGAAAAGTCAGCCATGTTCCATCAAGTTAGCAAACGTTATCTGCATCTTGATTGCACAGACTGTAGTAAGGGAATCATGAAGTGTATTTAGGAGAAGTCATTCACCCCTGAAGCAGCTCCACCAGCTTTTGTGAGAGTGCACTTGCAGCTCAGATATCTCAAGCGTTTCTAAAATTTTCTCCCTGAGCCTCTGTCCCTCTCTGGAATCTTCTGGATGCTTGTCTTCCCTGGTGCACTGTGCCCCTGCAGGCAGCGTGTGCAGCCAGTGCTGTGGCTCTGAAAACGAACTGATTTGTTGTCAGTTCAGACCCAAAGTGGGTGAACTTGCAGCTTAGGAAATCGTTCTCTTTTCTGTTTGTGGAAGGGCACGAGGTTGGGTTTTTAAATGATTCATTGCCAGAGTGATTGCTCTGCCACTCCCTTTTCACAGAACAAAACCTGTTTTACTTCCCTAGGCTACGTTTTGCTCAGCCATGAGCTTTTTTCAGCGTGTCTCTGGTTTTAATGAGACTCTTCCCAGCTCAAGAGGACAACTGGTTTCATAACAATACAGGAATGAGTAGCCAAACTTCAGGGACAGTTAATTTTTGAAATACAAAAGGAAATAAACAGTTACCATCTGCTTGGTTATATGCAATGCAGGCAAGAAACCTTATGCAATAGTTTTTTACCCTGGCTGGTTTTAAAAGGGGGGGGTGAGGGGGGAATTTGGCTGTGATGGGGAAATGGGAACTTTATATTCATCCCTGTGGCTTCTGCTATTCAGTGTCAGCTGCTTCCATCTGGTGGCCATTTGGGCAAGAATCCTGTATTAATAAAATTATTTAAAGACCAGATGTGTTTTCTACCACCTACACACACCCCCCCCCCCCCTCCCCCCCCCAAAGCAAATATTTTCTCCATTTAGGTTTTTAAGCAGCAAAAGGAGTATATTGGTGTGATATAACCTCATTAATTCTTATGAAGTAACTGAGGATTCTTTTCTCCAACAGTGGTTTATCAGATACAATAATACTGGATATCATATCCAACTACTTGGTCCTTCCAAACAGAATTACAGTCCCCCTTGTTAGCGAAGTGCAGATTGCTCAGCTGCGGTTTCCTATACCAAAGGTAAGCACGTTTGTGTCAACACTAATAATTTGGCATTTGGTTTTTGCTGTAGTAGTAACTGTTAAAGAAACGTGAGTTTCTAAATAGGATTACTGCAGTAGTACAAGTTATTGTGAATCCAGTCACTAAAAAGAAATGATTAATTTATAAGCAATTTCTGTGGAGTTAATGTTTTGTAAGAACACCAAGAAAGATTTTTTCCTGTTTTGCTAGAATCTTAAACATGTTCCTTGCTGAAATACAGTTCAGCTGTATAGACTAAAAATTAAGTAGCATATGGTTTGTATTTTCACTGTAAATTACTCTTAGTGTACTTCACTTAAAAGTTGTTACTATTTACTGCTACTCACTTCCAGTAGCATGGTATTTCTTGATATAACTGGCATGTTTCTGATGGTTGATGACAGTTTCTCTTTCCAGGAATCTCTTGAGTGCTAAGAATATTTGTGTGTGGATCATCACTGATATCCCTCTATTTACAGTGTGTCCAAACTAAGTTTCATGTTAAGGAAATGGCAATGGAAATTATAAACCATCCGGTACATAAATTGTGATGACATGGAAGCTTTCAGATAACTACACAGACTCATCTTTTCCTTTTTCAGGGTGTTCTAAGGATACACTTTATTGAAGCTCAGGACCTGGAGGGGAAAGATACTTACCTAAAAGGGATTGTCAAAGGAAAGTCAGATCCTTATGGAATCATCCGTGTGGGCAACCAGATTTTCCAAAGCAAGGTCATCAAAGAAAATCTCAATCCAAAATGGAATGAAGTTTATGAGGTATAACCAATAAAAATACCTTGTTGTATGTTCTATAAAGTTGTCTCCTGTTCCTATGCTATTGGACCAAGCTTGTTTAATCACTGACAATGCCATCTCACTGTACTTCCAGGCCTTAGTATATGAACATCCGGGACAGGAGCTAGAGATTGAGCTCTTTGATGAAGACCCAGATAAAGATGACTTCCTGGGAAGGTAAATGTTACGGAGAACACGTTTGTAGGGATTAAAAAGAGGTGAAATATTGTGATGTAGTCTTTTTATTATTTTTTATTTTATTGCGGTTGTGGTTCTGCTATATAACTGTATTTAGAAAAAAATTAACTTTTCAAAACTATGGTAGTAAGTAGTTCCTAATTACTTCATAGATGTAAAATATATATTTATATTAAAATGTGCTTGTCTGTGTATATGTTTACATATTTTTTTTTTAAAAAAAGGTAAGTATTGTGGGTGCCCAGAATTGTACCATAATAGCTGTTTAATGTTTGTCAGTCGCACTAAGTCTTTATTTCTTCAGGCAAAGTAAATATAGTTTTATAACTGTGTATCTTTCTCATCTTCATAGCTTTGAAATGACTGTCTCAAGTTTATTTTTCTCTGAGAGCTGTTCTTAACTATTTGATTAAAGAAAAAAAATTTTCTGTAATGCTTTTGCAAACATGAGTCACTCTAGGATTCGATTCCATAGGCCATAGGTGTTTACCCATAAACATTTCAGGGTTTTAGTCAGCTTCTTTCTCCAGTAATCTGTCACCTTTATTTCTTGCAGAGTTTTGGAGCTTCCCATTGTTGCTTTCCATACAGAGTAGAACTCCCTTATCTTTCCAGCTCCTTCTCTCTTAACAGGAGCAACAGTACCTACTTCTCTTCTCATTAAAATAAAGAAGTAGGTAGTACAAAGGCTTCTTTTTCTTTGCACTTCCCTAAATCTTACACTGAAGTGGTGGGGGGGAAAGTGACATAATGTGTACATCAGTACTAATAAAATAAAAAGCCAGACAAATGTTCATGCACTGGCATGCAGTTGTCTGTGTCTTTACTTTTTAGCAGATTCATTCCCTGGTGCATTTTTAGCTTGTGTGAACCGGCACTGTGCCAGACACTGCCAAAGCATGAATTTGGTCACAGCAGATGTTCAGGTGCTGCTTCCAGTGATAGTTTGGACATGGGCTCTCTTTTGAGATTTTGGCCATATAGGTGTGAGCCATATTGTGCCAGTTGCTCTGGTAGCTACAAAATGGGCTCTAGTATAGGCATATTTTCTGTTATCCTGCACTCATCTTTGTTCAGCCATTTCATTCCCTACTTCTTCTCTTAGGGGCTAAAAGAATAGTATTTTGCTCTTCTGATCTCAGTGGAAGCCTGGATCCTCCACAAGCACAGGGTGGGTTTTGAGTGCTGTATTAGATCTTCTGCTTCTTGGCTAAAATACTCATGTCTTCCCCCTTTTTCCTAGTTTGATGATAGATTTAATTGAAGTTGAAAAGGAACGTCTTCTAGATGAGGTAAGTTCAGGAAGTTCTGGTTTAAAAAGACCCCTGTGTTTTATATGTAGTTGTTCTTGCATTATTTTTTCCTGGGTATAGTTCCTGTATGTGCAAAAATAACATTAACGGTGTAGCAGTAGGTCCACGATGATCTGTACAGTGGTTTAAGGAGTAACTGAATTGGTGAAATATGAAAAATAATGCCATTCCTTGCCTGTCTTGGGGTTTTAAGGTTGTTACTGTGTAAATGCAAAAAATAGTAACTTGTATTTGGTGAGAGTTTTTTTTGTTCAAGAGAAGAGTTAAATGCCCAGTTTAACTATTATTAGATTTAGCAGAGTAATTTGTAGGAGAGGTTTTTATAGTAACATTACGCAGGGTTTGTATTCCCAGAACATAAAGAATTCTCTTGGTATTTTAAACATGCTTTTACTGTATAATATAGTTATGTAGTTAGATTTGTCTGGCTGTTTTTGTTAGTCTCTGCTCTAATATTTTATATGAATTTCAAACAATCAGATTTTTTCAGTTTATGCAGAGTTCAGCTCTAAGAGATTTCTAGTAGAGCTTAGTGTTTCCTGAATGTCCTGAAGAACCAATTGCAATCATGTATTTGTTTGGTGTCAGATTATTTCACATTACTTTGCTTAATTTTCAGTGGTTCACTTTGGATGAAGTGTCCAAAGGAAAGTTGCATTTGAAACTGGAATGGCTCACATTGATGCCAACTGCTGACAATCTAGACAAGGTATTAAAGGAACACATTTCTTTTATTGTAATGTTGTGAGGTGATTTTGTTGTGATTTTTTTTTTAGCTGTTGTGAATTTGGATAAATCTGTAACTTTATTCCAAGCTGTCTGTCTTCAGAAATCTCAAACCATTCATAAATGTCTATTTACTATTGTGACATGGGATTTTAAAATGCCTTTGTCATTCTCTTCTTTTCTCTAATGTTGTTTGAGAATAGCAGCTGATGTTTCATGAGCCTGGCCTGTAAAGCTGGATATGATATTATAATATCTAAAAAAAAAATAAATAAGGAAATGGGGTGGAAATTCCGATTAAAATGGTTTTGAAATATCTATATGGGTCTTGAAAACTTACTTTTTATGCTACCTGGGGTGAATTTGTGAATATTTGCATTTTGGGAGATGTTTGAAAAATATTTTTCAGAAATGCCACAGAAATAACAGTACTTGATTTTCAGCAAGGTTTACAGTGTGCTTTTGGTTTAGGTGCTGACAAGCATTAGAGCTGATAAAGACCAAGCCAATGACGGGCTCTCTTCTGCTTTGCTTATCCTCTACTTGGACTCGGCCAGAAACCTGCCCGTAAGTTCTGTTCTCATGGCTCCCCTGTTGTCATGGATAGCTCTTGCTACTTCAGCATGTCCTGCTTGGTAGGATGACACACTGCTTTACTAACACACATTATGCCATGGATTCTATAATTTCTCTCCTTTCAAAACATGTAATGTAAGGTCCACTTTTTTAGTAGTACAGTATTACAGCTATATATTTAATAAAACTTTACTCTTTAATCAGTGTTATTTTTCTTTAAAGAATGCTCCTTTCCTGGACTTGAAAGGCTGCATGTTTTTATTGTGCAGTGTCTCCATAAATAGTATGGGATTAGCATGAGGAGTTTTAAGGAACTAACTGGGAAAAGACTCACTTCCCCGAGTTCAGGAAAACTTGCTTGCTTTGGCTTAGGGTATAGCTGGAGATTTGAAGGTGCTGATGTCCTCATCATGAAATGAACACGGTGCAGTTGATGTTACAGTGGCAGAACACTTGTAGGAGATTTCTGTCAGATTGTTGTTTGGAGGAGTGTTTATTTGCTTATGCAAAACATTAAAAAAGAGATTCTGTCCCATTATCCTATGGGACTGTGAAATAGCTTGTTTTGGAATTTATTTCAGGATGGTTCCTCGTTGTAAATGATAGCAGTATTAAAGTAAACCCTACCATAAATAGCTACGTGAAGCTTACCATTGAATTTTGCTGGTTTTCAGCATTGCTATTGTATGAGAAGTTCTGGAAGTGATGACTAAAATACTGATCAGGGAATATAGTTTTCAAGCCTTGGATTTTTTTGCATGCATCTTGCAATCTTATCTGCCGGATTTTAAGTTAAAATGCTATATCAGAGTGATAACAAATGAAACCTTAGTAGCCCAAATAATTTTTAGCAGTGACTAGTGATGTTATGGTTGTTCCAGGGTGTACAGAGCAGAGTTTGGAAGTAGTATTTCTAAGCTATTTTAAAAGGTAAAAAAACTCATCTGGAATAAATCCCAGCGTTATTTTTTAACCTCACTGAATTCTGGCAAACTCTTTAACATAGCAGAAAAAGGATAAAATTACTCCAGGATAGAATTATGGTGTGCTGAGCCTCAGTTTCAGAATACTGCAACACCCAGAGAAGTCTGCCTGCCATCTGCTTTGGGCGCTAGAGTCAATTGAACCAATATCTGTATTTTCTTGTTCTACTGCTGAATAAACAAATGTAATACATTTGTTAGAATACACTAAAGCCTCTTACTTAAAATAAATTATTTAAAGTTCTCCCATCCACAAATTCCAATATTTTCCCTACAACCTTGCTTCTCTGTATTAGATTAACTTCTCCAGCAAATACTGAGAGGCTTTGCCATAAGTTTATTTTTTCCCTTCCTGTTTTAAACACTCTCTAACATTGTCCTTCCTCCTTGAAAGGTTAGGTTGCAAGTCTTGAATTCTACCTACCTTTGGGGACAGTACTTTAATTTCAGTACTTCTGATCAGTAGATCTCTAACTCTAGGGCACAGAAAGGGGAGGTTCCTTTCACAAAGCTGACCAGTTAGGAAATTTGGGAGCAGGATCCCAAGTTTCTTATTGCTCATCTGATGTTCTGTCTAGAGTACAAGATTGCCTGCATGGGTTGAGAGTGATGGTCATGATGTGGGACCTTTTTAACCCTCTTATTTTTTCCTTGCCCTACCAGCCCAGAAAAGCAGTTGCTACAACTGACTCAGTATTTAACTTCAAATCATTTTCTTTCCAGTATTACAAAGCATATCATAGAAAGTAACATGGAATACTTGCAAATTCCATGTACAAGTTTACAACAATAAAATAATATGATACTATGTTAAATTAAAGTTTTCCAAAACCAGGGACAAAAAGGCTTCTCAGTTAGGTTGAGGAAAAATACCACGGGAAGACCTTTTCATGCAGGAGACCTGGAGAGATTCCTGAACATTCTGTAGAGACAGTGTCACGGAGCTGCTCCATAAACTGCAGTGCATTGTAGTAAATACAGCTTTTTTATGTCCATAGGATTGTAATATGGAACAACATTTACAAGACATGAAAGTCTCCTGGTTTCTCACATTTTGTTCACGTTCAGTAATAGGGGTTGTGTAGAGTAATAGCAAAAAGTCACTCTCTTGAATTACTTGTATTTATGGGGAGGAGAAAATTCAAAGAGCGTGAAGGGTTAAAATGACACTGACCCTTATTAATAGTTTAGAAGACTTTTGTGCACAACTTCAATGTTACAGCTGAAATGTTTTCTAGATGAAAGTACTTTTTATTACCTTGGAAATTGCTTTAAGTTAATGCTTACCACTGATACATTTTAGATCATGTCTTCAGCCTTGTTTTGTTTGAGTTACCCCAGCACAGGCATTTCTTTTGCACAGGTGCATCATAGTTGTGGGGTTTTGAGACACTGGGATGGTTTATCTGAAAAAGAAATAGAAATGGTGTAGAAGGCTGATCTTTGAGTTTACTCAGTTGGATCTGCCATATAAATCTGAACTACCAGGAGTGAACTTGGAAAGCGGGTCAATATATTTGAATAATTAACAAAAAATAAAATTCAAAAAGCATTTCACATTGATGTGCTACAGAAAGTTATTTAGCAGATGAAACTATTTGTAATGACACATATTTACTTTTTGTTATCTGCTGTTTTCTCTGGAATCCTTTGACTGTTTTCCTTAACTTTTTTGTGTAGTAAAGCTGCTTATGCATTCATTCTGCCACAATCCCATCACTCTGCTTTCTCCTTCCATTTCCATCTTCCTAAGAGTATCTACGAGGGAAACTTTGGGTGTGGATACTTAAAAGAGAGGAGAGCATCGGGACTAGTCTTTTGTGAAAACACTACCTCACTCTATAGAGCACTATTTGTGAGTTCTCTGGTATTGTTTGTATTGTACCTTTTCTCTGCCAGAGTGTGGATTAGTGCTACTAAAGCCACTCACTCTAGTGGAATGAGAGCATGCAATTTGTTTTCCTGCATGGTTTCAACAAGTGTGCATTGTTTTTGTGCTATTTTTATTGCATTTTAAAGGCTACTTAAATTTCATTGATCAGCATATCATTGGGTAAGTAATTAGCGTTTTATGATAAAAACCCAAGATAAGTTTGTTTTAAAAGCTCTTACATTTAACTTAAATTGCTGATTCATTGAGAAGCAAAATGCATACTGTGTTAGCACGCTGTGTGCTGCTGAATTGTTGGCTTTTATTGCAAAGAAATTAAGCTAATAAATATTGTAGCCAACATCCCTGTAGTTTCTTTAAAAGGTGATGCACTCAATGTTTGTAAGAACTTGCAACCTCTCCACCCTGGTTCAAGTATTGCTTTAAAAAGTGGGTGTGGTTTTTTTCTGCTCCCTGAACTATTAATTCCCTTGTAAATTCTATTTCACTCCATGATGCTCCTTGTTTTGCAAATTCCCAAGCTCCTTTTCTTATTTTCAGATTAGTCTGTAATCAGGAAAATCCAGCCTAAGGTCAAGCACCAAGTAGTATTTTTTGCTTGAGTTTAACGTTATGAAATTATTACAAACTGATGACCCTCTAAATGCTTTACACTTAAATCTGTAAACACAACCTTGGTGTCTTCAAAAAGACTGAGAATTTGTTCAGAATAGGAACTCTCTTGCCAGAGAGAGGTGGGTATTTCTTCATAGATTGTGCAGATAAATTTGTTACTGGCTGGCTACATCATAATCCTTGATGTAAAAACACCTTTCCCAGTGCTCCTGGCATCAGGAACTGCTGGGTTCTGCATCCCACAGGTGCTGACATGCAGCAGGCAAGGGGCTGGGGGTCATGGCTGGAAGCTAGAGAGAGCAGGACTGTCATAGCCCCGAGATAACAACAGCTTCAGCAGGCAGAAACTGCTGTTTTCAGGGCATCTTTAAACACCTACAAGTTCAATATCTAATTAACATGTAACACAACTTAATGGGGGAGGGAAGTGTTAAAATTTTTAAAAAGGAGCTCACTGTATATAGAGAGAGGAAAATCCCAAGTGCTCCCTGTTCTTTTTTAGGTAGTGTGACTGCTGCAAGTCTACATTTGTGACACCAAATTCATATACCCATCTAGATCTGATTTATTTGAAGTCAAGGAGTATGAATAGCGTTTTTAGTATAATTTCTGGAAGTAACACTAATTTTATGATAATCGGCTAATAACAATTTTGATGTCTGTATAACATGAAAATTACCCATATTTTAAATGAGCACCTACAGATCAGTGACTGCCTTCTGGTTATCAGTTGAGGATGCATTTAGAGATTGAGAAATGTCTAAAGCTTCATTTTAACCCCAAGCAAGTAGAGTCATACTGCAAACTATACTGAATTAGGAGCTGGCTTAATAACAAACCAGTTTGTTGTATAATCTATGGGTTTGTTATTAGGATTTACTGTTAGAGAATTTCAGTGTGTCAGTTGTCAGTACAGTTCTTAGATACCCATCCTCTTTTTCTACAACTGCAGACACTCAGAGCTGTAGCAAGACAGTTTTGTCACCCGAGGCAAGACTTTCCTTGGCTTTTTATATCAGATACTCCCATTTCTTCTCCCAGTCTCCTTCCTCCCAGCCTTTCAGCCACTGCCCTCGTGGACCTGCAGCTCCTTTCCCTGAAACCTGGCTTCAAAATATTTGCCCCAGCTAATGTCCCTCTTGGCCTATCCTTGCTGCGATTCCAGAGGAATTGAGACACGTTCCATATCCAGGAACCATTGGTTGCCTGCTTTTATAATTGATTACATAGTTTGTAATAATTGATTACAAGGTTTTGACTTTCCAAATTCTTTGAAATAATAATGTAGGGGGAAAGGGTTATGTGTTGAACATGCAGGTGCAAATGTGAAGGAAAAATGCACAGTCAGTTGAGGGGCAGTGTAAAATTCAAAATTTTGCTTCCCTGGAGAGGACAGTCATTGCATCCTTATAAATGTGGGATGGAAATAGTTGTCTGCAGGATAGCCCTCCAGAAACAGATATGTAGGTGTGCTGTATCAATCATGTTGGCGTACAAGACAAGCACCATACTGTGTGTAGAAAAGAGGGGTGTAGGCTGTAAGATGTATGAACTAATCCTTCTGTCCTGCTTAGCCATTGATAAGGCCCTGATTGTGGCCATAGCCATTAAGATCTGGAGGACAGCACTGGTGGTAATGAGAAAGCCAGTAAAGGTGATTAGCAGAGAAAGTGAGGTTAGCCTTAGGAACTGAATCATAGACCCATGGAACGGATTGGGTTGGAAGAGTGGATGGAAATGATGCCAGACTGCTGCAAACAAAGTTCCCTGAAAACAGGGAACAGTGCTTAAACTCCAGCAAAGAACGTACCTGTTGGACATTTAAAATTTTCTAATGAAAAACTGTTTAGCATTAGGTTTAGTGTGTCCAGGGATAGTGTGCAGTCTCCATCTCTGAAGTACAATACTAAGTTCCTGATGTATTAGAGAAATAATTGCAGATGATTCCTTAATTTTACTTAAAGAAAAAAAAATAATGTTTATCCCACAAAACTAACTAAACCTTATTTCTGGTTCTCTCCAGTTTAGTCATATTGTATGTTCATTCTGAAATAGAAATTTTCAACTAGGATGCCAGGAATCTTGTCAAATACATTGGCCCACTTGAGGATATGGCATCCCAAAATAAAATGTAAAAAAGCTTTTCTGCGTAAAGGTTTAATCTCTCTTCAAATTTTAGTTACTTGAATTTGCATTTCTTTCAGCAGAGCATTAATAGTATCATGCTGTTCATAAACCAGCGTGTTTTAAAAGGCCACTGTACAGGGTTTTTTATTGCCACACACTACGGCTTCTAAAGCAGAATGCTCTTGAAACAAAAATGTGTGCTTAAAGAAAAGGCCAGCCATAAGTATACTAATTTGAAGTCTGTTTTATTTCAAAATCTTACTTCCCGAAATTATTTCTTATGAGTTGAATGCAACTGTTCTGTGATGTTATTGTACATTACATGTGTCACTTAAAGAGCAATATATTAAAATAAAAGTTAAACATTTCCTTAATTAATGGAAAGCAGTCAGAGGTTTTGTCCTGCTAAGACAGTTCAAGTTCCTATTGTTGGTGTATTTGCATGTCTTCATTCAGTTGAGTACAGCAGGAGATCTTCATTGTAGGCAGCATGTGGTGTTTGCATCATTTGTCTGAAGAGGCTTAAACAGCTTTGACTTTTATAATGATCCAAGTCCCTATCAAAGCTTTAGGTGTTGTAATTTCTCCCATAAGGGGACTCCTTCACATAATTACTTATCATCAGAGAAGCTTCTGTGTTGTGAAAATACGCTTAACCAAATTTTAAAAAGGGTCATTTGTAAGGCAGTTCATAGGGCATCAGGCATTAAATAAAACCTAATTTGTGAATTATCTTTGTTATGGTAAAAAAACACAATAAGAAATATAAGCAGGCTGAAAGGGGGCATATTACTTTAAAGCAGAATACAAACATTAAGAGGAGAAGAGGGGAAAAAAAAGTTTTGTCAGGCGTTGTTGTTGTGGTCCTTCATTGTTTCGTTTGAAAGATGTTTGGTTTAGGTGGAGTCCTTTTTTTTCCCCCTGCTTTGTCCTATGTTGTCATGTCATAATTAATTAACCTAGTGAAATTGCCTCATCGCATGACTTATTAACCCTTCCTATGTTCATTCTCTCCTGACTTAAAAGAATAATCCGTTAGAATTTAACCCTGATGGCTTGAAGAAGGCTGCTGTTCAGAAAGCCCTAAAGGTAAAACTAATACAGTTGTCCATTTAAGGTCACAAAAGTAATAGGAAATGCACAAATGCCTCCAACACTTCTCTTCAAACACTGGATGGAATTTCTGTTGCCAGATAGATATTTATTGCAATTCCATTTTACTTACATTTGATTTCAAGACACTGTCAAGATATTCGTAAAATACTGTGGTCTGTGGTAATTTGAGCTTTAGATCAGTTTAGTGAGCATGGACTGCTTTAGACGAGTGTGGAGACAGTCCTGCTGAGAGCTAATTTGTAGCAGTAACTAAAGAATAAAGCTGACATGAAAGCTAAGACATCTTTTACATGCTGAGTGGTACTTTATCAGTCAACTCTGAATGACTGTTTTGAAATAATCTTGTTCCTGCTAGATGCTTTTAGAAGCTTTTACATGTTTTATATAAATGCTGAGCAAATTTAGCCCAGTTTTTGATAGGCAAAATTGGAAGGCATAAGCCAAATTCTCAGCTGGAGGAACCTGGACAAGGGGCAGTCTTTAACAGACTATTAGCAATGAGTCTGTCAGGAGCAGGTGTTAGAGGTGCATTATATGTGTGTGTACATATTGCTACCTATTTAGCATGAATTAAAATGATTTATTTACATACCAGCATAAGCAACAGGGTCTTTTTATCCACTCCTGTAGTTTCATCATTTTATGAAGAAAAGAGTTTCAGGCACTGTTTCATGGACAAAGAAAAAAATGAAACATATCACCTACTATTTTAAAACACCATCAGCTGCAGTGTAATGTGACTTACTTTCTGTACTGTAAGCGTTTGTATTCTGTTTTCCTTGAGAGCTAAATATTTTTTTATTAGAAATCATAAAAATAAATGCGGCATTCATCCAAGAAAGGAGTGCTTTCTTACCAGCTTTATTGCTAAAGGAAAGGATGGTTATAAACAGTATGTTCCATCAAAGTCTAGTAATATTAGTGAAAGTATGATGTACAAAATGTAAGTTCAGATCCCAAAAATGTCTAAACTATGCACTTTCTTGATTCAAAAGTATAAAATATTTGCATCCCTTGGTTGTAATTGTGACCTTACATGCATTAAGTAGATTTTAACTAACTTTCTGTTGACATACCTCATCTGTACATTTCCTACAGGGTATAACTCAAAGTATATTATTAACCATGTATCCTACATTTTCTAGGCCTTTTAAACTGCATTAACACCTGCCTGAGATGATTAACTTTCATGTCTACATTTTTTTTTTAACTTAAATTTTTGTTAGGTTAAATTGAAATTTGTGAAAGAAATGTAGTTTGGAATGTTCCTTTGCAAATAATTTGTTTCTAAACTGATGTTTATTTTCACAGTTTGATGTAATGCTATACAGCTGGTGAGCAAGGCTCAGATATGGCAGATGGTTGATTCTCTAATAAAGAGTATTTGGTAAACTGTAGAAATATCCCTTAGGTACATTATAGTGCATCTTCTTTCTCCCCAAACTGAAGAGGAGGGACTATCAATGTTCTGGTATCACATCCAATTTAATAGCACTACAGCAATGTATATAAAGTTCCTGAGTTTGTGCTTTCTTCACATCTCCCATCTGCATGAAATATTCGTTTTGCAATTTTAACTATGCTTCATTAGCTTTGGGGATTGTAATTCTCATTAAAAGATAAGAATTTGCACCATTCAAAGAAAGTGGAAAGGAATCTAAAGCTCCTGCTTATTTGCAGCATTTTGCTTTGGCATATTCAGGGTACTTGGATGCCTTCATGTTGATCTGTTCACCAGCCATTAGCCAATCTGCCATTCAAGCCAGTTGAATAAAATACTGAGAGTAATAGATAGACACAGAGTAGAATGCATATGGTTGGCTTTTTTAAGATGCAGTCATCAAGTTTCAGGGGAGAGAGGTTCCGCTTTATTCTGAAGGCAAAGTTTTTGCTTTTTCTTTACCAGTCAGGAAAGAAAATAAACAGCAATCCCAACCCACTTGTTTTGCTGTCAGTTGGACACAAGGCACAGGAAAGTAAGGTAAGTTCCCGCTCTTTATACTTGGCTCTGTCTTCTGCTGCTTGGTGGCTCTGTGGGCTTGGCACTTGGCTGTGAAGCCATCGAGCACTTACACTGAACTGAATTACCCCCAGAACTGAAACTGCCGACAAGCAGCCAAAGACTGAGTGGGTGCTTACTCAGTTTAAACTGTCTGTGAGTAGAGATGGGATTTTTAGTCATTCAGAGAAGTCCTTCCACAGTGGTGCTTTCCTAGCAAACATGAGTAGTTGAAGCTCTCAGTGAGAACCTTGTTCTGCAGATCAGAGACAGCTTTGAGTTGTCAGAAGGCGGCATCATCCGTGCCACATTCCTGATTGAGTGGCCTGTAATAGATGCCTGTTGTGAGATCAATCGTGGTGGTGATCCCTCTGATTCTGACCCAAGGCATTCAACGTACCTGTCCATAACTAAACTCTCTGCAGACAGACAGCTTAGGAAAATAAACTGGCAGCAGCAAAGTGATTCCTAGATAGAAAGATATGCAATATGGGTGTAACTTTTTTTTAAAGTAGAAGTGTCAGTGAGCCAAAGGGAGAGGGCATCTAATTTGGCTTCTTCATGTCACAAAGCCTAAAGAAGATCCTACATAGAGTCTTGGTTTTGACATGTACTAGAGAATGGAGATAATAATCCAAGACCTTTGCTCCTGTAGGAAGCTTTTTTAATGAGCACTTATTTCTCTCTCCCTACTCTGCCCCCACCTGCATTAATGGATTGCTGAAAATAGTGAGATTTGGCAGTGAAATTTTCCACGTGGCTAATTGGAGAGAAGAAGGAAAAATACTATTTTCTAGCAGTTTCACTGAGTTATTTAAGCCCTTATAAGAAATATGTGAAGAGAGAATATGCAAGTCTGAAGACCTTGCATTTGTTCATAGGCTGGTGTGAAGTTCATGCAAGCATATTCTAGTGCATGTCCTCATGTAATTTTATGTGATATTATATATGCTGTGGGTGGGTAGATCCCACTGGCCTTTGTTTACATATGTCGAGTTTCAGACATAATTTTTGCAACACCACAGTGAAAAATGAACTCAACTCTTTGACACCAACTTTAAACTGTTATATAATTTGTGTACTTCCTGTTCTCTGACTTTAGATTCGATACAAGACCAATGAACCAGTATGGGAGGAAAACTTTACTTTCTTTGTACACAATCCCAAAAGACAAGATCTTGAAGTTGAGGTATGTTGTCTTGCTCTCTTTAGGTACCTTTCTTTCCTAAGACATTGCAGTAGTAACATTTGGACCGTAAAGCCTGTTATGAAATGAGACTGGATATATTGTGAACACCATTAAAATTATACTTAAGGGTTTTTTTTAAGACCAGGCTGTGAAATGCTTATTTCCATTTACTACTGAAAGAAGGAAAGACTGTAACCAGACTCTCATTAAAAGAACNCCAAAAAAAAAAAACCCAAAACCCAGGTAAATTATGGAGACCTGTTTTGAACTAGCAGTCTTAATTGCCAGCAGGAATTGCTCTTACATGTGGCTGATTTGTTTGCTTTCTCATACCAGGGAAGTATTTGCTTTATCCAAATACTGTATCCTTTTACATTGCTGACATGTCATTTATATAGCTCAGAGACTGAAGTGTAAATGAGGGCTGTCTTTGCTGCTCTTCCTCTAACAGTTGTGGGAATTTATTTTTACAGAGAGTTTGGAAACCATGTAGTTCTTTTGATTGTGGATCAGGGAGATGTAGATGCAATGGTTAGTTTTGTCTTGCTTTTGCTGTGGAAGGTAGGGTTAAAGAAACTAAGCATTGAGTGTATTTGCTTTGACCTTCTCCATTGTAATCTTAAAATCAAGGAAATTTGGTGTAAGAACAAACTTACAAGATGGTTTGGTTTTTTGTTTTTTTAAATAAAAATGCCATTTGCAGATGATGCAAAATGACTTGGCTTTTGTGTTCCTTCAGGTGAGGGACGAACAGCACCAGTGTTCTTTGGGGAACTTCAAGCTGCCTCTAAGCCAGTTGCTAGAGAGTGAAGACTTAACTATGCATCAGCGGTTCCACTTGAGCAACTCTGGTCCAAACAGCACTATAAACATGAAGATTGCACTCAGGGTACTCTAAAACTTTTGCCATTGTAAATATCTGAATATTTAAGGCTGTAAATATCTAAGTATTTAAGGCTGTTGTGACTCCTGGTCTGTTTGCTCTTTGAAGAAGACAGTACATTTTCTTTGGTGTCACATGCCAAGTGTCCTTAGTTGTTGCAGTGCTATCAGTACACAAAGATAACCTCTAATTTAAATGCATTCTGTTTCAAAACCAGACAGTGCTTCAAATGAAACGGTGTCAGCTGCATTAATTAAGAATGAGGTTCCCCATGGTTTTAGGTTTGGAAATCAAATTTGGAATCTGTATTCCTTCAAATATCTTATGACTCACTAGGCTAGAGATCAGAGATCGCCTTTATCTAGAAATGGAACTGAGGTCTTGAAGGTTGAAAAGAGAAGTTTATAGGGAAAGGAAGTACCTTCGCAGTACTGGAAAAATTCAGACCATCTTTCAAGCACATTGGAGTTTTGAAGACAAAACTTGCATACTTGAAAGTTGGTTTTCTTTTTCCCCGGCTAAATCCTTGGATTTAATAGGGTGGTATATCTCTTTGCAAACACTGCAAAACTTCTTTTCTTTTCTACAGCACTTTGTTGCTTACATGTCATTAAGAAATTAAAATAAGTATAAAAGAGAAAGTAAGGACAATAAGTGAGAAGAAACTGTGATGTAAGATTAAATTTCAAAAAACTAGAAGAAAAAATAGAATCTCTTTCCAGATTGCTAGAGCTACAACGGAAGTAGCACTTGCATCAGAAGCACATAGAATATTGGAAGGGAATAATGAGAATAACTCTAAATGAATGGAGAATTTCACACTGTTTCAAAGTTACTGCAGTTGCCATGAAGAAGGTGGAGCTGTGTTTTACCTTGCAAAAATATTTCCTGTTGTAGAGTGAATAAATGTGAATATTTTTGTATCTGAACTTTACAACTTGTCACCAACCAGCACTCGTGTAGAAACAAATTTGTTCCTGTATTTTATACTACAGAATAGTAATATTACATGTATTTTTACTGGATCTAGGTCCTTTCTCTTGAAAAGCAAGCAAGATCTCCAGATCATCAACACTCAGCCCAAGTAAAAAGGCCATCTCTTTCCAAAGATGCAAGAAAATCATCTTTTAAGCCTCAGGTTCCCGTCTCACCAAAACCTGATTCAAACAAGCCTGTTCCAGCTTCCCCAGTGACTGACAGTGATAAAAAGACTGATGCAGCTGAAAAAAGTCAGCCTCCCAATGCCAGCCCACAGTGGCCAACGGATCTCAGCCGAAGTTCCTCCAGTCTCCATGCCTCCAACTTCTCCTATTCTCCCAGCCACCTCTCGGTCAAAGAGCCCACTCCCAGCATCGCCTCAGACATCTCTCTGCCCGTCGCCACGCAGGAGCTGCGCCAGAGGCTCCGACAGCTGGAAAAGTACGGCCTTGGTCTCTTGGGTTTGCAGCACATCTGAGCTCACTTAACAAAAATGTCACCAGTGCAGCCAGAGGAGCAGTGCTTAGTTCACACTGCAGTAATATTTTTTACTGTTCAGTCATGGTGGTTTTTTTTGCATGTTCCTGGTACCTCAGTTAGACAGATTCTGCAATTAGAAGTTAACCTGCCTTGGCCATGGTCATCTGAAAGATAAAGTCTGCCTTGTTCTCATAGCTGCACTCTTTAGTTCCATGGCAATAGTTACCTGTTTCACCACTGATGCTATGAGCATTCATTAAGCCAATTAAGGTGACTGTAGCTGGTGTGTTTTAATTACCCAGAGGGATATTTGACTCCAAAGAATGTTAAATGAATAGCCAGTTACTATTCAGTCAGTGAGGATTGCTGCAGCCATGCTTCCTTAAATTCTTGATTATATTTTTTTTTGGATACTTGCCTGAATGGCTACACATACCAAGTACAGACAGCTGAGCAGGAGTTCTGCTCTGAATAGGAGCCTGAAAACCATTCACACCCTATTCCTGTAGCTTCCCTGTGAATCTAAGTAGAGGGATTTTATTTGTTAAGGATTGAACTCATCCATCTTTTTTCTGTATCAGAGTTCAGAGAATCAATACAATAATATAGGTTGGATGGAACCTCTGGAGGTCAGTCAGACCTCTGCTCAAAGCAAATTTCTCTTCATAGTTAGATCAGGTTTCTTGGGCTTGTCCAAACAAGTTTTTAATATCTTCAAGGATGAAGTTTCTATAAATCTTCTCAGGTGCCCTGGTGTTTAACCACTCCACTGAAAACATTTCTCCTTATTTCTATTGAAATTTATCTTGCTGCAAGTTGACTGTGATCTCTTGTTATGTTACTGTGTACAGCCATGAGGAGTCTGACTCGGTCTTCTCTAGAATGTCTGTTTTAAGTAGTGAAAGGGTGCAGTTGAGTCTGCTGTTGGCTCTCTTCAGTTTGTACAAATCTGCTACCTGCTCATGTGCTCCAGACCCTCATTTATCTTCATGGTCCTCTGCTGACTTGTCTTTGCTTTGTCAGTCTCTCTTCTGGCCCAGAAATGAGTTAGACTTTGTAATTATGATAAATACTACTCCTCATTTAATACAGAAATGTCATAATTTCTCATTTCATGAGAGTGGTAAAGCTCCAAGGAGGTCATTTATTGTAGGCCACATGTTTTTAGGTGCTCTGATTATTTTTAGGTTTTTTGAAATAAGAAAATGCTGAAGTTAAGTGCTTCATTCTAGTTTTTAAATTGGGAATTCTAACGAAGCAGTCACTCTGTAGTAGGTATTCACAAGAGGTACACCTCTCCTTTGAAGTTAAGATATCCTTTGGGTGGTTGAAAAATGCCAAATGTGCCATATACTGTCCTGTGCAATATGGAAAATACTCAAAGTCAGATTACACAAACTAAAGTGGGCATTTCATGGACATGAGGGAACTCTGCAATTATTGGGCATTCTGTAAAACACAAATTCTTAAATATGGTTCTTGCTTTTTATTTAAGCATGAGCTGTAAATTGACTCTCTTCTGATTTTCATTGTGTTGTGAGCAACAGAGAAGTGAAACAGTTGTGTTTATACTGTGATTTGAGCTTTAAGACAATAAATGGGTTTAAGTATCACTGTCTTAATCCCGAGAATATCTGTGTTGTTATGATAGAGAATTTAGAGAAGAATGAGCTGGTTTTCTGGTTGGCTCCTGGCTGTAGGTAAGAGTGGCCCATCACTGAGGTTTTCATTGCAGTTTGCAGCACTGTTCTCTCCAATTTCCTGGCCACTGCTTTAATGATTATTTTAGGGTAAAAAAGTTCTTTACTGATCATGGTTTTCAAAGTACTGAGGAGCGGCTGACCTCTAAACTGACAAGAATACCTGGCTTATTTTGGAGAGCAGAGTTGCTGGACAAGGAACTGAAGTACATGAAACTCATGAGGATATGCTCACATGCTTATGTGTGCTCTCTTCTTTCACACTGGTTTAGAGAAAAATTAAATGGATAATGCATGATTTCTGGGAAAACTACTCAGCGTATCTTTCAGTTGGGTCTTACTTTTAATAGGTGTTTTAAAAACTAAGTGTAATGTTCTGCTTTTTCCTGCAGTGGAACAACTCTGGGTCAGTCGCCACTGGGACAGATTCAGCTAACAATTCGCCATAGTTCACAAAGAAACAAACTCATTGTGGTGGTGCATTCCTGCAGGTGAGCACAAAATACCCAATTTCATTTCTGGGTGTATTTATTTGTAAACTTTGTCATAGCTTGTCTTACTTTTAAATTGATTGTCTTGTTGATCTTCATTATTTTTAAGGTAACATATCTGCAAACATAAAAACATACAGAGCTATGCTCAGAATCACTAAAATCTTGGTTGATGATTTTGCTGTGATTTTCTATTTGTCTTTACGTCTCTGTCAGATTTTAAATGAAACTGACATGTAGATTTTTATCAGCCGTGTGTGAAAGTTGTGTCTTAAGAGACTGAATTTTGCACAGAATGACAAAAACACATGATTTTTTTGTAAGCATATCTGAACTTTGAATTGGAATTTAGGAAACATTGTGGTCCCACCTCTGCTGTCTGTTTACCATTCCTCTGCTCTTGAACAAGTCCCTGCTTGGCATTTTTTTGAGTTTCTGTTTTCCACTGCTGTTACTGTGTGCTGTATCCTGCACATCATACTTCGTGCAGGGTGTTCCAGAACTGCTTCATGTGCTAAATTAAGTGATAGTAGTGTAGACGCTTACATTCAGCAATGTCCTGTAGATGTTCTAAGTGTTTTTCCTTGTGTTTCTCTGGCCACAGAAATCTAATTGCGTTCTCAGAAGAAGGATCTGACCCGTATGTGCGAATGTATTTACTGCCCGATAAGAGACGATCGGGAAGAAGAAAAACACATGTATCAAAGAAGACATTAAACCCAGTCTTCGATCAAACGTATGTTCTAAACTGTGTGTAGTAGTTCTGTATCATGTAATTATAAAGCTGTCACATCAAGGTTTCTGAGTGGATGAGCTATTGGAGCTTCTAGGTGTCACCATCAGACTTGATCATACCTTTCTCTTCTGCTGTAATAGCTCTTCCTATCCCTCTATTCCCTGTTATCACTCCAGTCCTTCTTGCTGTTAACAGCCACTTCTCTCCTTCCTGCCTTATCCTGCTCCACTTACATCCCCCTTGTGCTGGTGGCTAAGCAGCAGCGTGCGCTCTTCTGGCAGGTGGTCAGAACACGAGGGCCTTCAGCTGTCCAGTGCTGTTGGTGTCCCTTCCTGCCAGGAGGCTTGTTTGGCTGCTTGCCTGGCTGATGCTGCCTTCTCAGGGGGACTGGCCAGCCACTGTCCCTTCATGGGCAGATTGCTCAGTCAGTCTACTTGGCAGCACTTTTCAGCACCCGGGGAGTAAGGAAATTTCCTCATAGTTTATACCCTGGCCTATATGTTGGAAGCTTGTGCTTCATTGTATTGCTATTGTTTACAAGCTTGTGCAACATTGTATTGCAGAAAAGGACTTATCCTTGCACTCTGCTTTTTGATGGCAGTTTCCCTCACGCCTTTAGAATACTTAAACTGAGCTGTCAGAGTAGTAGGAGTTCACATTCTCTTCTCTTTAGAGCCAGCGCTTGACTTTTCCCTTGTTTTGTGTGTTTGCTTTGTTTTACCAGTGCCCTCTAGAGACCAAAGGTAACAGAAGTCTCAAACATTTGATGTTGACATTGATCATAGTATGGAAGGAAAATTTTAGGCAAAACATTGGGATTTCTTTCTTCATTTGTCTCAGACCTCATATTTTTTATTTGGGGAGGGCGATGGTTCGGTTTTGATTTGAATTGCTCTTTAGCTGTAGGAGCTGAACTTGCACCTCAGGTACAGAATTCCCTCTAAAGCATCACTTTGCCTTCCAGGTTTGATTTCAGTGTTTCCCTGCCTGAAGTACAGAGAAGAACACTAGATGTAGCAGTGAAGAACAGCGGTGGATTCTTGTCCAAAGATAAAGGGCTGCTTGGCAAAGTAAGTTAACAATAAGCAAATTCTGTTAATACAGCATGTTACTATATGAAACTAAAATCCTCTTGAGATATGAGTTTGTTAGTGTTGATTGAAGCACCTGAGACAGGTATGAGGTTTTCAAAAATTATAGATGCCTTAGATGTCAGGCTTCAGTAAGGGAAGAAACAAACTGCAGAGCGGACACAAAACGAGCCAGTAATCTCTTCTAGAGTGGTAAGTTGACAGTAACAAAAGAAATATGCTTGTCTGACTTAATAATCATACCATCAGAGAAAGGAAATAACCAGTAGAAACCAAGTGATATCTCAGAAAATGCTGAGACAAAACTGGAAGGACAAAGAAGAGTACTTAGAAACACACAAGAAATTAAAATTCCAGTTTGTACAATCCATGAGAAAGAACTATTGGAGATGTTCCCAGTATCAACACCAGCTGTTGTGTTTATAGCTTCAGTGTTCTGTAGGCACACATTACATCACGCCATTTTCTACCCCTGTGATTTGGAGCATGAAAAAGGAATAGTAAATTCCTACTCCCTTGCAAAGTGCCATATTTGAGCTCTGAAGAGTACGAGAGATCTAGAATCATGGTCAGTTCATGGCAAAGTGTCCTCGATTTTCCTGTTTCCCAGCAAGGCTGTTAGTATGGACACATCCTCTGATTGCCCTTGTCATGCTGGGAGGTGCTCTGGGACTGGGCCCCTGAAAGGTGTGGATTTTAAGGTTGGGCAGGCAGCAGAGAGCTGTGATGACAAGGATGTAAAATAGATTGTTTACTAATGGCATGGTTTACACTGTAGTTTAGAGGGTTGTCAGATCTTCGGCACACACAATGCACTGATTGATAATTTAACTTTCTACAGTTATTAATACCTCTGGCATCTGAAGAACTAGCTAAAGGCTGGACCCAGTGGTAAGTATAATAGTTCCTTTATTAATAAAAATGCTACATACTAATAACTGCTGTGTTAATAATAGATGTAATAGTACTGCTAAATGTAAAAAAAATATAACATTCCTTGGGTGGTTTTTTTCATTTTCAGGTATGATTTAACAGAAGATGGTACAAGGCCACAAGGTGCAAGTTAGGCCCATGGATACTGGGAAGTCCTCATGCATAATTTTGCCAACCTTTCTATATTTTTAACGCATTGTTTTCACAGATGTACCAATATTATTTTTATAGCTTTACTGATTTAGTTCTTAGACACATCCCCAATAATTTTATAACACTTGGTCATTTTATGTAGACATAGCCTTTCTCATTGTTAAACTTTGTATTTTATTTTGCTAAACAGTTCTGTGTTACTGCAATGTGCAATAGTACAGTAAAGTAACTTCTTGTGTTTAAATTGATCTTTATGATGGCTGTACCTATTAGAAAGTGAAAAAAACATGTTCTGCTGTTTTCCTGCCTTGTTTTATATCTCACCAAGATATACTGTACCATGTAAATATATACTATTTTTTATAATTCTTTCATGCTGGTTTGAATTCAGAAGAAAATCAGATAAAGGATATAGTTATTTTCTTCTAAATGCATGTTAATTTCTTCAGATGAATCTCTTTTGTCTTTGCAGCACAATGGTCTTAATCATTTTGTGATACTCTGCAAAAACAAACTGCAGAAAAACATTTTTACTTTATTGTGTTTCTGGCCCGGTGTGGCTGGCTTAAAATGTACAAAACATAAACATTTTAATATTTATATATAAATATATTATTGGAAAATCATGCTATAGAATATTATAAATAAAAATCAGAGTTCTATAAATATTGTATAAATAGAGGATGAGGTTCAAGAATCACAGTTTCTAAATCTGAGTTTTCATTTAATGGAGTAAACATAACAAACAGTACAGTTTTAGTATACAGGCTCACTTGGATTTTGTTATTTATTCCCGTACTCTAGAGTACTAGACATGTGACCTTTTGAAGGTATGAGGACAGGGGTTTGTCTGTATTATAAAGAAAATCTCTAACCACTTTGAACTGTCCTTACCACCATGTTTCACTGACTTAAAGGCAGACAAATCAGCTTGCAATCTAAGTTCATATAGTAGGCATATGTGCAAGACGTGTTATTTTTATGATACAATACTATGCTAAAATAGTATGTTATGTGATACCTACTGCAACGCTCAAATGAGCACCAATAGGCGAGAAAGTGGGAAACTGAGATGAAACTGACTTTCCCAGTTGCTTCACTGCTACTCAGTGTGTTTGGTGCCTGAACAAAATGCACTTCCATGGTCCACACGTTTCCTTAGCAGTTCTGGCGTTCCCCTGGCACTGCCATGGGCTGGGCCAGACTGCAGCAGGGACACCCTTAGCACAAACTGATCCGAGCAGGCAGTCGAGAGCTGAAGGGGGGGTATCAGCCCAAACAGCTGAGCTCATAATGCAACTTTTATGGATTAAGGGGAAATTTTTTTTTTATTCAGAACTGATTTTTCTTCTTTTGGCAAGTTTTCTCAACTGTTAGAAAAATGTACATTAAGAATCCAAGAGAACAATTTGGCTCTTTCAGAGCCAGTGCCCTCATCCTTGGATAAGTATGCAGTTAGACAAAGTATATTATTTAGCTAAGATTCTAGAATGATTTCTCAGCCAAGAAAGAATTTTAAAGCAAAATGATGAACTCCTGAAATTAGCTTTATTGTAAGACTACTGACAGAACCTTAACTCTAGATGTAGAATATGCCTACATTACTAGATGTACCAAAGTGCCTACCATAGATGTAGCTTTTTGTTTTTTTCAAGTCTAAGAATTTCAGTATGTCTAAATTCAGTTTAACATGAACGTTTGTCATGGATGTGTGTGACACACACCCATACACCTCTATACAGTGATGGCCTTCTCCTTGCCACGTTTTATACAGACAATTTTATCAAACAATCTTTCATTGTAAATTGTACTGTTAGTGCTGTTACTGGACTGGGCAATAGGGATTCTTTGTAAGAAAACATTTCCATTTGAAGGCTTCACTCTATATTGGAATGTATGAGTATCTCTATATATTCACTCACCTATTCATATAAAATATATTATTAAATACATGTTTTCTTTGCTAGTTCTCAAAAACCTGTTAAGAATGGAAAGACAGAGGATTGTTAATGCCATGAAAATGCAGAAGCTGAAAGCTGATCTAAATAAAGGAAGTCCAAGAGCAGCAGCTTAGCATAATTCTCTTTTGCCTTGGTTCAGTCTGAGGTGGAAGGACTTTTGCTTTGCATCTTGGCCAGTGACTCCACAGAGTTTGATCCATAGCCAACAACTAGGCATTTTAAACTGGTTTGGTGTTTCAAATCTTAAGTGAAGTATGGGGACAGAAAACTCTGGACTTGAACAAAAAAAAAGTGGACATTCCGTCTTTTAAAGTTTCAAGGTGGAAGATAATGCCATGTTTGGGTAAATGTGAGAAGATTGTACAAAGTGAGCAACTGAATAAAGTATATAAGACAGGTGTCCAAAAGATCTCACTACCTAAAATTAAGGATAGGCTCTTAGAGTCCATTTTCCATTCTGGAATCTGAAATTAAGAGAATGAATTGGCATTGCAGTTCAGCAGCAGTAAGTCCCATTGTTTGTAATCAGTCCTGGATGCCAGACTCTTCAGAAATGTTCTCCCGAGTGAATTTGGATCAGCCTATGACTGCCCAGATGAGATTAATTTGTTTGATAGTGGATGCAACTTCCGTATTAAACTTACCAAATGCTGATTGTTCTGTTTATATGGAAGTAGAAAGGACAATTTTGCCTCTGGGCAAAAACTACACCTCATTATCAAGTCATTTATTCAATATCAACTGATAGCTTTTCATGTAGTTCTTGTTTATCCTGTGCCTTAAAATATGAACATATGAAGATGTTTAAGAAATGGTTAAAAATAAGCTTTGTTACCTGTATGTACCGACACATGTTCTCTACTCTTGAAACTGTTTTTGGAATTACTCTGCTTCACTGACAGGAAAACCAGCTTTCTGAACTACAGCCGTTGTGTAACCCGGACTCAAATCAGCATGCATATCACTTGGAGTTGGACTAAACTAGTTTTCATTTTCTGTCTTGAATCCTTTATCAGAGCCGCAGCAAATGGTGAGAGTTGAAATGAGAACAAAGGGTAATCAATTTTGTACAGATTGCCTTTTTTGCTCATGTAATTCTACATTATGATGCATGTATTTATTCAATAAATGGTTCGTATGGAAGTCAGTGTGTTGCTTCCCTCTACACACACAGTCCCTTTTGCATATCCCTGTCCTAAGTGGTAATAGGATGGAGTGAATTTTTAAAATAGTTTTGCATGCTGACTCCTCTACCCTGGGGAGCCTTACTGTAAGCAGATTTTTGGTCTTACATGAGCGAAAACAGAGTGAAAAGTGCAGGATACTTTATGGGGGATTCTGGTCTTGTTGTTCTGGAACAGATTCACACACATGAATTAGTAGGTCCTTTGTTCAACTTTGGTGGTTATTTTTTCTCCTAAAAGGATTGATTGAACAAACTGTCATGATTCTAACACTAATTAATTGTCATTAATTATGTTTTCAAAAGGACCTAGAATTGTGTGCAAGTGCCTTAGATTTGGAATCAGCAGATTTCTACCTGTGGCATTCTTTCCCGTCCTTTTACCTGCTTGGTAAGGCAGATATTGATGGAAAATGTAATGATGTACTGCATAAATAAGAAAAGGGATACTGGAGCCTCCATTACAGAAAAACTGCCATAGAAATTATGCTGTTTGCATTAAACATTAATTTATAATTCATTATGATACTATAATTAATTATGATACTCTTCCCTTAAACAACTACAACTTGTCTGAATTCCTAATAGTCAGTCTGTTTGCATCAACCATAAATGAAAGCTACGGAAATTCCTCACCCAGTCACTGTCCCATTTAGAGAGGACCCCACTGGGTAACTTCAGTTTTGGTTTGTTTGGGGTTTTTCCTAGGGGGGATAAGTCTCTCTTTTCAGCAGAATAAAGTGCTTCTGTTAATCCAGGGGGAGGGAGCTAAAGCCAGGGAGAAGCATGCCCATCTCCCTAACTCCCTCATGGCAAGGTGCTCCTGGATGGCACACTTGCTGGCAGTGCCGGTCCTCATCACGTGTCAGCATTTTCCTGACTTGGGTCAAACCCAAACCTTCAATTCTGTCCTGCAAGGCAGGTGGTACTTGATCAGCATTGCCTGTGCATTCACAGGGTCTTGTTAAAGAGCAGAAAGAACTCTGAAAAATGCTCTTCCAGATGACTTTGATACTAATTTGATGGGCTCACACAAGCCTGGGCTTTTTGTTAATGTTCGCTGTACTGTTTAGACTGGTTTGGGGTTTTAGTTCATCCAGTCTCCCTCCAGCAGCAGTATTTGCCAATTCAGCTACCAATGTGGCTGGTGTTTGGTATTTTCTCAGCTAAGAGCTGAATACAAAATTGGATTTCCTATGAAGTATCTATTTTAATCATTTATATTTTTCAAAAAAAAAGTGAATGTTGGATGGTAGCTTTGACGTTTGGTAGAAAGAACCAAGGCCCAAACCTGTTTGTGGTTGGTTGTAGCTGCTTGCTGAAGGATTCAGGCTCTTTAACCCCAAATGATGTTCTTATCTATCTTAAAGTGTCTTAATTGTTGTATGCTGTCCTGATTTCTACAGCAGTCAGGCTCTCAACAATATTCTCAGCCACCTTCTGGAACATGTTTTATGAAAAATGCAAAAATCCACTTTTATTTCTTTCAGATTTATGCAATGAATTTAGCTGCTGGAGGAGATGGCAGCTCTGGGAGGAAGTTCTCTAATCTGTATTCATGAGCTAGTGGTGATGCTCTCTGTTCCCACTACCTGCAGGGAATATTGCTTGCCACTCATCTACAATGGAATCCAGTTTGAGCAGGCTCCTGCATCTCTTGTATCCTCAGACACCACCACAGTGAAGGCAACCTGTCTCCCAGTTTTGTTAATCTTTGAGTCCTCAGTAGCCATAAACTTTATGGCAAATGAATTAAGGATTAATAGTGATTGTTCTTCCCAATAAGATCCATAATGTCCCAGGGCAAACAAAGCCAGGCAAGGTTCCAACCTTCCACCCCCAGGCTGTGGTAAGGCTGGTTCCTTGCCTGGAGACTGTGGTCCATTCCCACCAGAAGCCAGAAACCCAACTGCTCTCAGAGCTGGGCATGGAGCACCTCAGCCTCCACACAAGAAAGGCTGTACAGCAGAATGTGGGGATGTCCCAGCACCCAGCTGTGATTGCACTCATTGCTGGGTGGTAAAAATCTAATTACCAATCAATTTTATTTATTAATTATCCAAGCAAAGTAGCTCCTTTCTGCAGGAGGTTGTATTACATGACCTGCTGAGATCCCTTCCAGCCTGAACTTGTTCGATGATTCTCAAGTGTACTTTTTTAAACATTAAGGTAAGCTCAGTAAATGTACTGCAGTCTTGGGCCTTTGCAGTAGGTCTTCCTGGGCATTTTGCTTCCTGAGCCCAAGGTCTCAGGAATGGGCATATGGTAACTCTGGCTGGGCACAAAAAAAGAGGTACACAGCTGGAAGTTGAAAGCTTTAAGTTGGGATGCTTAAATTTAATAGCAATTAAAAAGATGTTAATCTATGCATAGAACTTTGAGTAATGTAGATAATGGTAGCAAAGTGGTAATTGTAGGTACTGACTGAAGGTTATTCGTTTTACTGGAGAACTGGGATGAGGCTCCTAAAACAAAAAATGGTGTATGCATTTAATGGAGGTTGTGTCCAGCATGGAATTTTGAATAAGTTTTTTATTCTTCAGTTAAATTTGCAAGCTAGTGTGTTATTCTACAAAATCTGAGACTGACACTTAGAGCTTACCAAGCATTTCACAATGATTAATAATTTAACAAAGAATATTCTGCAAGACAGTTCCATGCAAACTTTAACATGGGAGAAATACTTCAGCTGATAGACTGAAATCCCTGGCGTATTTTGTGTGTTTGTCAGTGCTATCTGTGAGTTTAGTTGTAGCTGCTGTGTTTCAATGTTTTCCACCTAGAATTTATGGGAACATTTACCTGGTTTTGCTTGACTTGTGAAATGTTCTCTGAGCTAAAGGAACTGATAACAACTGGAGGGATGCTCTGTTGTGACTTTCAGCTCAGAGTCCACCTGGATACATTTGATGCACTGACAGCAGCATCCAAGCAAAGACCTTGGATTATCTCTGGAGCAGTCATTCATCCAGGTGATGGCAATGAAATGAAAAGTAGAAATGGGTTAATGCAAAAGGATGCTCATGACCTGAGAATGGTATTGGTAGCAATGCTGGTACTTTGTTTTATTTGGTAAATCATTAATTAATTTGCATATAAAATAAGTTGGAATTGAGCATTTAAAATACTAAGATGAGCTTTCTGAAAAGAGGTGTCAATCTTGGAGTTTTAGGCAACTTTGTTCTAGGTCATATTTTTAATTTAGTATGTTTTTCCAAGTTCAGATTATTGGAGATGTAAAAATTGCTTGATTTCTAACATTTTTATTAAGAATATTAATTTTGCTTTTCTTGCTTTTCACAATGTGAATTTAAAGTTTTTGGATTTATAGTCATTAGTGCCCAATTTTTTATTTCTGAAGGCACTGTTATATTCCACTAGATGGTAGTGTAGACCCTATTCTCAAAATCCTTTTCTGCTTCCTGTGCACTTTGTTTCTTGTACAATAAGGAAGTGGTCTGGATTTCAGGCATCTTTGGGAGTGAAGCTCCAAATCATCCTGGCTTAAAAGCAGTGAACAGCAGGCATGGTCCCCACCATTCTCTGCTCTTCTCCTTTGCTCTGAGGTACTGGTGATGCTGAAAGAATTGAATTTCATGATGGGCCAAAATGGTTTTGTAAAAGTATTTAGTCATGAGGCATGTGGAGATTAAAAAACTGATCCGTGATGTGAGGAAACAGGAACTTCTGAAAGATTAAAGTTCTAAATTCAGAAATTTAGCTTGCCACTGTCAGCAATTTGCCCTAGGTGTTTCGTGCCTTAGGTACCAAATTAGATTTGATTCTAGAACTCCCTCAAGATGCTGATAAACTTTATTAAGATTAGGTGCAAAAAGGTGAAATTAATCAGAGGCAGACAAGTGAAATTACAGTTTAAAGACACACAGAAGCACCTTGACCAGCCCATTTGAAACATCACTGTTCTTTAAGTATTTGCTGTTGATTCAAGCATGCAGCTAGAAACTCAGGCTATCTCACAATGAAATCCATCATGGAGCAAGACAGTGCCTGTTACAGCACAGGTGGACCCATTATTCTATGATTATGGCCATCAGCAGAGATGACTATCTTGAGGCCCTGTGTGTGAACTCCCCTGGTGCTTCCCCGGGGGAGTTATCACAGATGAGTCATTTGTATAAAGACAAAAACACCACCCAGCTGGCAGCCTGAGGTGGCAGGTGTGCACACCCTCAACACCTGGACTGCCTGAGTCATCAGCACTCCAGTCTTTCACACTTCTGGATATATTCTTCTAGGATAATAGTGGCACAGTCTAAATTAGTAGGCATATTTGGGGAAAAGAGAAAAGAAAAGGTGAATACCAAAATCTGTGTAGCCCAGGACACATATATATAAACATATATATATATACACATATACATATATAAATATACAAATTAATATGGATGAGCAAATCATGCCCATTCTGATACTTACACAGTATTTTCATGTTTCTTTTTAGACAGATGGAACAGAGATGGTGTCATATCTAGATGATGCATGGCTATCACAATGAAACCTCTAAGAGCACTTGTAAAATTAATAATATCAGCATTTTTGTAGTTTAGAAACAATTCTTCTCTTAAAGACAAAAATAGAATGAAAGCTGTGAGGAGACAGGACACTTAAAAGAGCTGGAAATCTCTATCAGAATGCAACATTTAATAGAATTAGCATCACATAGACATGGCATTTGTAACTGGAGTGTTTTATATTTCAAACAAATTAACTGCCAAACTAATACAATAAATTTACTCAGTGATACATAATATTCTGAAAGATGACAATGACTTTATACTAGAAAATGTTTGCTGTAGTTATCATGAAAAATGGTGCTCCTTTTATTTACAGTGGGATGGATTCATCTATGCAAATACTGTTATGTGATTTCTTTTTGTGAGCATTTTATAACATTTCAGAAATCCATTTTCATGGTACTAATAGTGAGCAGAGAAAAATTACTGTGATTTGTAACACTGTCTCTAAGGAATGAGTGATAACAGCAAGGACATAATAACAGCAAATAATCATAGATCATAGAATCGTTAGGGTTGGAAGGGACCATAAAGATCATCTTGTTACAACCTCCTTGCCATGGGCAGGGACACCTTCCACTAGAGCAGGTTGCTCAAGTCCCATCCAACCTGGCCTTGAACACTTCCAGGGATGGGGCATCCACAACTTCTCAGTAAAGAATTTCTTTCTAATATTTACTCTAAACCTGCCTTCTTTCAGTTTAAAGCCATTCCCCCGTATCCTGTCACTCCATGCCCTTGTGAAAAGCCCCTCTCCAACTCTCCTGTAGCCCCCTTTTAGGCACCAAACGCCCCCAACTTTCTCAGCCTGTCCCATGCCAGAGGTGCCCCAGCCCTGTGATTGACTTTGTGATAAAATAAAAAGCCTCACTTTTCTCATCTGATACTCCCCTGGGCGTGGATCCTTGCAGGCCACCGGCAGTGCCGGGGATCTCCCACGGGGCGGCAGCTCAGGACTTCCACAGCATCCACAGCGGCTCCAGGGAGTGGCTCTCCGCAGCAGCTTTTGCATTTTATTGCCTTATTTTTGTGCCAGTGCACAAGGATAATTTTTTTCTTATGTAGTGATTTTTTTTTGTACTTAATCTCATAAACTCTAAAATCGATTCATGCTAATATTAATAATTTAAGGGAAATAAGCCGTTTCACGGTCTAATCACACCAGCATTGGCATGATTGGCAGGATTACCTTCAGGCAAAGGGAGATCTGGAGAAGTGGAATAGTGTGAAACTTCATCCCTCTCCCGTGCTTTTCGGATTATTTATCAAAGTATGCGAAGATCAAAAAAAAGAAAAAATCAAGGGAAATGCATGCATGTAAATTATTAACAGCCTGCCACAGAGGATGAGCAGATTTTGTTCATCCTGTATTAACTATAACAAATTTTATTACATATTCAAAGCAAAAGAAATAGGAGTTACAATTCTAACATGGTAGTAGATAATGTGTACAATAATCTCATCAGAAACTATTATCTAGAAAATAACACTGTAAATATAAAAAAACCCCCATATTAAGCGTCAAGAAAGCACCTGACATTCAGGGAATTACTTGTGTATTTTTTATTTATCGTGTTGACTCCTATAGGTTAAAATGGAATACTTGCTGTAGCCCAAATGACAATATTCTGAGGCCAGCCATTTGTAATTGAGATCTCTTATACAGGCCACCAACAAGAATAAAGACCAGTTCAGGACGTGGTAGCATAACAGCAAATCTTTATTTGCTGTTGCTCAGCAACCATGTGCAAAAGCCCCATTTTTCATTTTTGCCTTAACTTGACTTGACAGGAAAATGATAATAAATATAAGATTATTATCACAGGGTATAGATTATTTTGAACAAATGAACAGATATGTCAAAGAGAGGCATGTAATTTAGTACTCTTGAAAAGGAGAACATTAGAGAAACTGAAAATAGAGTTGTAGGTTCATTACCAGCTTGCAGTTCATGCACAATTCTTGGAAAAACCTACGAAATGTTATTCTGCCACTCTGGTTTCTCTATGCGGTCCTTTAAAATGAATCATTTGGTGTTATTCAGCCTGTTGTTATCTGTGTCAACTTCTAGTTTCAATACTATGAAAAAAATCATTCTGTGGTTGCCATGCAACAGAAATTAAAAGCTAAAATATGTTTTAGTTCGTTTGCTAAATGGGTATGTGCATGACTAAATAAACAGTAACCAGGTGACTAATGTAGCATCTAATTAAAAGACCAATCAAGGTATTAATGAAATATTCAGTCTACACAAGTCATGATAAATAAATCCATCAGTTTGGATCTAAAATGGCAAAGATTTTTAATATATGCAGAAATTACATTGTGCTGTCTGCCTGTATTAAATATAAATGTTATTTTTTTTACACTTTATTTGTTTTTGCTATTCTACAGGTGTGCTGATGGCTTGTGCAACTTATTTCAGGCAAACTGTTTCACAGGCTCCTTGCACTTGGCTGAATACCTAACTTCAGAAGTAAAGTCAGGTCCGTAGGATCTGAAACAAGATGGATTCTTCATCCTTCTTTACTGCAGCAAAGTGCTCCCTTCCTCTGGGAGTCTGCTTCTGGATGTCAGTGCCTGCCAGCTGTGACACTGTGGCAATTAGAGCTGGAGGACAGATGTTATTTCAGGTGATTGTCCAGGGATCTGTCTCTTCCTGGGTTCCCTCTTCCTCACTACAAAGGAGACAGACCTTGGTCTGTATGGAAATGTGGTCTGAGGAGGTGTGTGTGCATTTTAAAACCCAGTTATTTCAGATGTTTCACGTGGACTCAGTTGATCATTCGGGAATTGAAACAGTTTTTGTTTTCATTAACTTTAATCCTGTTGTGTATGGTTTTTAAGCAATACAGAATAGCATTATGTATAAAGTATAAGGCTATATAAATAAATATATATAATAGTATAATAAACTCTTTTCCTCCTATAGTCTTTAAAACCAAGTAAATAGTTTACTCAAGAATTTTAAAAAGTAAATCAGGAAAAGTCTGTAAGTCAAATATAGATGGCAGAAAGTGTGATAACTCTTAATTCTGAATATAAACCAATACTGTGAAAGGTAAGATGATTAAAGAAGATTCTATCTTAAAGCATTAGCAGAAGATGTAAATATTACTTTAAAAATGAGTGGATTTTTACATATGCTGTGAAATGAGATCTGAATTACATCATATTTTTCTAAATTAAAATCCTGAAAAGTCCAGCGAGCTGTGAGAACTTGTATGGAAATTACAGGTGGGTTTGTTTGCACAGGGAGGCAGCACATGCTGTAGTGCTCCCCCAGAATGGACGTGAATGACTTCGGTCACACACCTCTCTCTTCTGAGCAGCCAGCAACACTGAGAAACACTCCGACACTGCAAATGCAAAATGAGAAGATATAAATTAATTTATATTTTAATTTAATTAATAATCTTAATTTATATCTTAAGTCCTCAACAGGACACCACCTTGGCTGCTTTTGGTTTGCAGAAGAGCTCAAGGAAATGGAATGGGGAATATCAGATAATTCAAGGACCTGAGTCCAGCTATTTCCAAACACTGCAAATTAAGTTTGAGAAGAAACAAGTAGCATCATTTGCTGACATAGTAAAAAAAAAAAAAAAAAATCCTTTGCTGTCAAGTGTAAATATAACCTGGGCTGCGCAGTCTCTGATAAATCCTGGTGAGTAGCTTGTTTGACTCTTCATCGCTCTGCCTGGAGAGTGTGAAATACACGTATTGTTTGGAGCTGTGTAAAGGTGTGGCTGTCAGCACCAGCAGCAAAAACGCTATTGGCGAAAAAAGCCACCAGTGTATACTCAAAGGGGTGCTGTTTTTGCTCACAGCAGTACGCCCACATTACCAGAGGTCCCTGGAAGAAGGCATACTCTTCCTGAAGTCCGGACACGAGTTTAACTGAGTGTTTGAAGGCACCGAGGCTTCTGACTTACCCGGAGAGGGCACAGGAGCAGCGAGGAGGCGGCTGAGGGGGATTTTATGAGGGGGATTTTACGCGGGGAGCCCTCAGGGGGGCTGTGGCCAGCGGGGCTCGGCTCTTCCGCAGGCAGCCAGAGGCCACACCGGGGAGGGAGGGGCTTGCTCGCAACAAGGGACATGGCAACGGAATGTGTAAGGGCAGCCTAGGCGTGCTGCGGTCCAGCGGGTCCAGCAGCGCTGCTGGGCCGCGGGCTGTGCTGGGTGAGCCCTGTGTGTCCTGCGCTGTGCTGTGAGCTGTTCCCCAGGCTGCGGCACTGACGGGCGCGCCGCCATTGCCGAGCGCGCTCCCACGCGCACCGCCCCC